>JAQPPZ010001085.1:0-13467 GCA_028583015.1 Wollemia nobilis
CATCATTCAAGAACAAAGACGTGGGTGCTTTAACCACAAAGTACAAAATTCAAGCATAGCTTTTCAACACCCTACTATCCGCAAGCAAATAGCCAAGAAGAGGCCTCAAATAAAACACTAATCACAATCCTTAAAAAGACCGTCGCAGACAGTCATAAGGATTGGCACATACAAATCCCACTTGCCCTTTGGGCTTATCGCACTAGCATTCCGGACGCCCACCGGGGCAACTCCGTTTTCACTAGTGTATGGCTCGTGAGGCGTAATGCCTCTCGAGTGGAAATTCCTTCCCTGCGCATATCAATGCAGGAGTTCATCGATGATAACACTGCGCGACAAGCCCGATTAGACCAACTTACGTTGCTTGATGAACGATGCGTTAATGCTCTCGAGCACTTACGTATCTATCAAGAGCGGCTTAAGAAAGCTTACAACATGAAAGTTCACCTAAGAGACTTTCGGGTTGGTGATTTGGTTCTGAAGGAAAACCAACAAAACTCTAATTTGCCATCCCATATGAGGGACAAATTCATGGCAAATTGGTTAGGTCCTTATGTCATTGATAGCAAAATAGGACCCGGGACGTACCGGCTAGCTTCTCTTGACGGTATCAAGGAAATAGAACCCTTGAATATCAGTCATTTGCGACCATTTCATATCTAAGAAAGCCATATCCAAAAAAAAAAAAAAAATGCTCCAAGGATTCCCGTAATCTCTTGGTCACCCAAAAAGCTCCAAGGATTATCGCAATCTCTTGGTCACCCAAAAAGCTCCAAGGATTATCGCAATCTCTTGGTCACCAAAAAGCTCCAAGGATTATCGCAATCTCTTGGTCACCCAAAAAGCTCCAAGGATTATCGCAATCTCTTGGTCACCAAAAAGCTCCAAGGATTATCGCAATCTCTTGGTCACCCAAAAAGCTCCAAGGATTATCGCAATCTCTTGGTCAACCCAAAAAGCTCCAAGGATTATCGCAATCTCTTGGTCACCCAAAAGCTCCAAGGATTATCGCAATCTCTTGGTCACCCAAAAAGCTCCAAGGATTATCGCAATCTCTTGGTCAATCCAAAAAGCTCCAAGGATTATCGCAATCTCTTGGTCAATCCAAAAAGCTCCAAGGATTATCGCAATCTCTTGGTCACCCAAAAAAGCTCCAAGGATTATCGCAATCACTTGGTCACCCCAAAAGCTCCAAGGATTATCGCAATCACTTGGTCAAACCCAAAAAGCTCCAACGATTATCGCAATCGCTTGGTCAAAAATCAAAAAAAAAAAAAAACAAAACAACAAAAATCATCAAAAACAACAAAGATTTGCATCTCAATTCTAGGCATACTCAAATTCATCATAAAATTCATATTCTCGCACCTCATCTTCAACTTCACCAAAAACAATCCATCAAAATTACAAAAATACATAGTTGCATTAAGCATTGCATCCATACATTGCATATTTGTAGTCATACGGGTCAAAGTACCATAGGCTGCAATAGCTCTGTTAGTCCATCTTGTTCCGCATTGTCTCATGTTACAAAAACAACAAAAACACCATGCATAACTTTTACCACACTACAGTCAGTGGTCTAGGAATGTACCAAGAGTTTCAATGATTCAGTCATCATTTTCCTCTTTAGCCATGTAGCGTATCAAGTCGAACAGATTTTACGAAGGTAGAGTCATACTTGAAATACACCTTGTTACGTAACATCCCAACACAAATCAAAACACTAAAAATTCCCAAATTGTGTGAACGAAAGACGAAACTCGCAAAATAATCTAGGTCACCACAAGCGAAACGGTTATCTTGCTCATCCCCCTGTGCGAATGACCCCTAGAATGCCGAGAGTTGGAAAAAGGACAAGCATCCTCCCTACCCAATTCCCTAAGAATCCCTAAAGTTCTCAATAGTTGCAAAACACAAAAAAGTTGCAAAATTTCAAAAATCCAAATTTGACAAACTACAGTGCACACATCAAAAGGCACAAACAAAATTGATTTTCGTCACTCCATGACCCCAATCCCTTGCTCGAAAGAAAAACAAATCAAAAAAAACAGATGATATCATCACTACAATGAGCAAGTATCCCAATACAATTGAAGAAAAGAAGGGAGTTGACCTTGAATCCCTGGAACTCTCAGCATTCTATAGGTCATAAGGCAAGCTTTAGTACCAATTTGGTTGATAGCCTATCGGTAACTGTAAGTAAACCTCCCGCATGACGATATATCTGTCACATTAACTTGCGTACAGATCAATGTTTGCATGTGGATGAGCTAGCTTATGGCATCCTGGATTACACCGCAGATTAATCTTAGTACATACAACAAAGGAATTCGTGGAGCTAATTAGGTGATCCTCAATACAGGTTCGGTTGAAAGCCCATTTGGCACTGGCGGTATCCTAACAAATACCACTAAATGAACTCAATTGCACACACAGGGATGTGAAAAATAACTGGGTCAAAAACAAGTCCGATTCATACCTTGGTCAAAAAGTCTTGTAAGATAAAGTACAGTCATGGATGGTGAGTTAAAACCGACTGAATCTCAGAAAACCTTACATTCATTCCAAAACCATCTCGCGCTACTTATCATCCTTATGATACCATCAAAAAATACAAAAAAAAAACCATGTAAATAAAGAGCTTCTTAAACAACTAGGGCAATCACCACAAATATCATTCATCCATTTCACTTCGCATATCACATAGACATCTAAAACATTTGCATTCATCATAACATCTGCATTCATCAAAATGAATAAACATGCATAACAAAAATCACATCATCACATGTACAAAACCACAATAAAATCGGTATATATATATATATATATCGTCAAAAATATGCCCGTAGGCTACAAAACCGGTCCTCAGACCCCGCAATCATATCCAAAAACCCAACCTAAGGCGTCCACCACCATGATCACGTAGGATCGATGCGACGGGAACTACCCCCCGTGGTGTGGGTCCTACGGGACCCTGCAGGGTGGCTACTACTAGCCCCCGCATCATGCCTGCTACCACCCCCCTCATCTAACCGCCTGCGACGAGATGATGCTGACTGCTCAGTCAGACTATCCCTTGTCCACCATGAAGATCCACCGACCGAAGGCTCAGGTAGCCGCCCACCAAGGTGGATGACCTCCCTCTCCAAGTCTATCCGGTACAGACACCACTCTGCCTCTCGCCGATGATAGATAGACAATGCATCATCGCGCTGCGCCAAAACTCTATCCCGCTCTACCAACTGAGCCCGCAGAAGATCCCTCTCCTACCGTGCATCCCCTAGCTCCCGCCTCGCATCCCCCAGCTCCCACCTCGCATCCCCCAACTCCAGATCCCGCATCCGCAGCAGCTCTGTCAGTCGTGCAATCTCAACGCCTACATCCGACCCCACCTCCTCTGTATCTGTCGGACGCATAGGACTCGCGGGGACAGTAGCCTGCTCAGGCTCGCATTGCTCCTCCACATCCTGCATGTCCGGCTGCTCCGGAACACCCAAGTCCACATCCTCATCTCCCACATCCACCATGTCCGCATCATCCAACGGACCCCCCCAATCACCCCCTCCTGCCTCAGCATCCTCCACCGCCGCCTCCGCGCCTCCCAGTGGCCCCTCTCCTCTCCAACGCCGCAGTACCCACCACGAGTCATACTCAGTGGTAGTCCCGATGTCATCCACATCCGGGACCTCAATCACCGCATCCGACTCCTCGCCCAATGGCACGGTGACCGGTGGCTCCAGATCCCTCTCATCTCCCCAACGTCGATAGACCACGGGCTCACCAGGCAACCCCTGGTGCACCCCAAACTATCATGTAACCCGACGGTATGGAAAGAACTCATGCTCCGTCCCGTGCCGCCCAGTCAACCACCGCTCCCTACGTACCCGTCGGAGCCACTCTCCAGCCTCCAGCCAGACTGGATAGTCCCGATAAGGACGCCAAACCACCTCCCCTAGAGTGAGTAGAGAGAAGGCATCAGTATAGTGTTGTACAACACCTGCCCATCACCGACTCTGCCCCTGCTCCGTAGACCGCCGCCACAAAGCTACATAGCCAATCTCCTCGTCATCCATCACCGCCCGAGTCATCCACGGTAACCCGGTCGGCCTCTCCACTGCTATGTGCTGCCAACCCCAGCATCGAAGAAGATAACTGCAACTCACCCCCTTCCGCTGCCGATAGCGGACGCCGTACAGCTCCCCGTAGAGCTGTGCCAACAATGTCTGTCCCCATCCATAAATCAGCGGTGCCTCTATCGGGCACTCTACCAACTGCCATACCAACTCCAACAGGTTCCACGGGAACCTCGCACCTGACGAATCAGGTAGAAGCATGTTAGAAATGAGGCCCATCAAGAATGCGTGCCTCACTCCTAACACCCCCCTCTCCTGCCACCAGCTAACAAAAATCCCGCTAGCCTGACAGTCCACCTCGACTGTCTCCACTGGGTTCGTTACACCCAGCCGCTCCGCATGCCCAAAACATCTCATCAGTATAGCAGTCCGCTGATCACGTGGCGATGTCCTAATGGGCATTCCATCTATCGAAATCCGAAGCAACCGATAAACGTCCTCCAGTGTCACAGTCATCTCCCCTGTCGAAAGATGGAAAGTGTTGGTCCGCGGATCCCAAACTTTGATCAGGGCCGTCAGATAGGCCTGATCCGGGACCACAAGCTCCAGTCGAGCCACCTGCTTGAGCCCAAGGGCATCAAGCCACTACCAGTCAACATCAGTCAGCGTCGACCGTGCCTCAGCGAATGCGGCAGGTACACGGTACCGGCTCCTAACCTGCAAAACAATAACACACACAAAAATTCAAAACTAATTTTTCAGATTTAGGGTTCCTAACCTTAACTGATAATTACAAAAACAAACAAAAAAAAAAAAAAAAAATTTACAGAAAGCAAATTTTCAGATTTAAGGTTCCTAACCTAAACTGAGTAATTACAAAAAAAAAACAACACAAAAATTCAAAAATAAAACTTTCAGATCTAGGGTTTCTAACCTTAACTGATTGAATACAAAAACAACATAACAATTCAAAAAAAAAAATAAAACATAAAAACTTAGGGTTTACGTGCAGTTTATCCTAAGGTTTACTTCAAACAATAAACGTTTTTACATAGGTTTTATATTACGTTTAATATACAATAAATCTTAGTTTTTATAAACTAAGTGTCAGGGTCTAAATTTTATTTCAAACAAAGAAATAAACAAAATCAATTCAAATCACATCATCAATTGCAAGAATAAACTCTAGGGAGCACTTACGGGTTTCGCCTCCGCTCCGCCGCTCGAACCAGTTTGTGCACTCATGATGACAGAGAGAATTTCGGCAGCGCTTCGCTTCGCAGAATTACCTCCTCCTCCCAGAGCTCCCAAATCGCAAGAAAAAAAATGACACAAATGAGCCCAAATCCAAGTTTTGGGCCTTAAATAAGCCTACCAACTGGAAATCGTCCTTGGCTGGGACGAGCGCTCTGGTCAGCGCTCGTCCCACCCGAGGACGATTTTTGCAATTGGAAATCGTCCCACCCAGGGACGATTTCCAGCCGAAAAAGTCAAAACATCAAAAAATCAACAAAAATGCACTAAAAACAACAAATAAAGTTGCCTAATAGAATGTTGTTACACTCGCAATCCAAGGCAATCAAAATAGATGTTGGGGTCATATATTGTCACTATCTCACTCCCCAAGAAGGCTACCATAGCCGGACCGCTCCACGGGAAGAAGATTACAACAATTTTATCCCCACATGCGTCACACAAAACAACAAAAACAATAAAAAAATTCAACAAAAACAGACAACAAAAAAAACATTTCCGGACACAAGTGCTCTTCCACTTAAACTCCGGGAAAAGAAAATTGATGTCGGGGTTTACATTGTCACTATCCTACTCTCTAAGAAGGCTACCATAGCCGGACCGCTCCACGGGAAGACAAATTTTTGACAATTTCATCCCCAAACGACGTCACAAGAAAATCAAAACAACAAAAACAGTAATAAACATTGCCAGACACAAGTGCTCTTGCACTTAACCTCTTGGCATAGAAAAATTGATGTCGGGGTTTACATTGTCACTATCCTACTCCCTAAGAAGGCTATCATAGCCGGACCGCTCCACGGGAAGATAGGTTTTCGATGATTTCACCCCATTACGGCATCACCAAAAGGGTTAACACCCACCAAAAATAGGTCCAAATGTTGGAAAAATTGCACACGCTTAACGGTAAACCCTCTAAAGGCACCCTTGCACAAGTCATCTTGGGTCAAGCGACTCGTCGCTTCTCTCACGAAGGTCATTCCCTCATCGATTCGTCGCTTGAGGGGGTAGTCACACTTAGTCACCAACCAACAATCACACACCCAATTAAGGAAAACGACATGCATTCAAAGAATCATTGACAAAGACAATCACGCTCCCGCTTGGGGCAAGTAAACAAGCAACAATCAAATCAATCAAACACTTGGCATTTCGTGAATCATGAACACAAGGTTCCCCCGAGGATAAAAATGCCCTTTGCCTCGTTCATGACTGATCAATGTCTAAGTTCAAGTCACACCTCACCAAAATAGGTTAATACTTGAAATCAAATTCCTTAGCTCGTCAGAAGCAAGGATTCAAGAATGCATGCCCTTTCCATACTTGGGGCATCAAAAGTTGGTTAGGTTACCAAGAAACCCTAATCATTAGTGCTTTGGTTATCTATTTTTTTGCTCAGGATCGCGTCACCCGCAGCGCTTCCCAAAAAGGGGCATCTGTAGACACCAAAACAGCACCAATCCGATTATGTGACTGCAAACACTGATCGCTTTGGCAAACACAGCCCCCAGGGCAGCCCTCGGAGGTCAAACAGTGGTCTTAACCACTTTCATAGCAATTTTGTGAGGTCAAGAAGCAATTTGGCACACTTAGACACTTTGCCTAGTAATCGTCTCACCCAGGGACGATTGCTAACTTGAAATCGTCTCACCCAGGGACGATTTCTGAAATCGTCTCCAGTAAGGATGATTTCCAAGTTTAACGGGCAAAAAGACAAATGAGGCCAAGTGGCAGCCCAGAACAGTCAGTTGATGACTCCTGCCTCGCACGCGTGTGTGAGTGGACAAATAGGCCATTTGAGGACTGTCACAAGGGCAATTATGAAAGCCCAAGTCAATGGAGGACTCCCCTCCCTCTTGGGAAGACAAGACTGCCACATGGCGCCTATGACCAACACATGGCATTTGTGCTTCCCTCCCAAAAGAGACCCCATGGGTCTATAAAAGGTGGGACTTTTCTCACCCAAAAGATACAAGTTGAAGGAGTTTTCAAGCAACGAAGTGCTACCGAGTTGAAGACCCACTTGCATCCCTTTTGGTTCACCTTCCCACATCCACCAATCTCTTTTGCAAGGGAGGTTGTTGGGTGGCTTTTGGAAGCTTGAATCGGACCTAAATCCAACACATGGACACCTGAATCAACCAATTCGCCGACCCCCCCAATCCTAAGAGGTTTTGGGCCCATCCCTAGTGGATTGGCGCTGGAATCAAGTGCCAACGGTGGGAGGCCCACTTGGGCATCCCCGCACTTTTCTTAAGTTTTATTTTAGAAGCATTCTAGTTTATTTTCTCATGCTGCATATTGTGTTTTCTGTTTGGTGAATTCATAGCTGCAATTTCGTAACCTTTGATCAGATTCTAGTATGTTTTGTGTCGTTTTGTAGTTTCACTAACTTGCAGGAGGCGATATCAAATTCCCGAGGGTAGAGGCCAAATTGGGAGAATCCGACCATCTGGGTCATCCCAAAATGGCCCCAATTACATAACCCCTCTGTCTGCAGGTGTTTTGGAGACCTCGGGAGTCGACATTGGAGCGTGTCAGTTCGGCTTCCCCAACACAGAAGAAATCGTCCCACCCAGGGACGATTTACAGTCAGAAATCGTCCTACCCAGGGACGATTTCCAGTTGAAAGCAGATTGGCCGACTGTCTCAGTGGCAATGGCCTGTTGGTAACATTTTCTGTCTTCTGGCAAGTTTTCAGGCTGTTTAGAATCATTTTGTTTACTGTTTTAGATAAATGTTTGCATGCATCTTTTGATGATTTTAGAAGAACGAACACTTTTCACTTGCAACAGGTGCTACTGACATCTTGGTTGTTTCTTTGTTCGTAGGAGAAGTAGCGGAGGTGAAGAACTCATCGACATCAGCGGCGACATCATCTTGGCCCGCCCATTGCAATCGTGGGCACGCGGAAAGAGGAACATTGAGTGATTGTAATCGAATTCTTTTAACGCTCCTAGCCCCCGAAAAGGGAGGAGACGTCATTGTAATAGAGATCAAGGGATATTAATGAAAGGGCTGTGTTTTCTCCATTTGCTTGTGTCTCTTCCAATGCGTTTCTTTTCCATTTCATGCACTTTACGTTTCTAGGACTTAAGCGCATTTGATTTTGGTTGCATTGCAATTAGTGTTTCCTTTGCCCGGAATCTCGTGCTTTCACACCGATCACTTTGGCAAACACAGCCCCCATGGCAGCCCTCAGAGGTCAAACAGTGGTCTTAACCACTTTCATAGCAATTTTGTGAGGTTAAGAAGCAATTTGGCATACTTAGACACTTTGCCTAGTAATCGTCTCACCCAGGGACGATTGCTAACTTGAAATCGTCTCACCCAGGGACGATTTCTGAAATTGTCTCCAATAAGGACGATTTCCAAGTTTAACGGGCAAAAAAAGACAAATGAGGCCAAGTGGCAGCCCAGAACAGTCAGTTGATGACTCCTGCCTCGCACGCATGTGTGAGTGGACAAATAGGCCGTTTGAGGACTGTCACAAGGGCAGTTATGAAAGCCCAAGTCAATGGAGGACTCCCCTCCATCTTGGGAAGGCAAGACTGCCACATGGTGCCTATGACCAACACATGGCATTTATGCTTCCCTCCCAAAAGAGACCCCATGGGTTTATAAAAGGTGGGACTTTTCTCACCCAAAACAGAGAGGTTGAAGGAGTTTTCAAGCAACGAAGTGCTGTCGAGTTGAAGACCCACTTGCATCCCTTTTGGTTAACCTTCCCACATCCACCAATATCTTTTGCAAGGGAGGTTGTTGGGTGGCTTTTGAAAGCTTGAATCGGACCTAAATCCAACACATGGACACCTGAATCAACCAATTCGCCGACCCCCCCAATCCTAAGAGGTTTTGGGCCCATCCCTAGTGGATTGGCGCTAGAATCAAGTGCTAATGGTGGGAGGCCCACTTGGGCATCCCCGCACTTTTCTTAAGTTTTATTTCAGAAGCATTTTAGTTTATTTTCTCATGCTGCATATTGTGTTTTCTGTTTGGTGAATTCATAGCTACAATTTCGTAACCTTTGATCAGATTCTAGTATGTTTTGTGTCGTTTTGTAGTTTCACTAACTTGTAGGAGGCGATATCAAATTCCCGAGGGTAGAGGCCAAATTGGGAGAATCCGACCATCTGGGTCATCCCAAAATGGCCCCAATTACATAACCCCTCTGTCTGCAGGTGTTTTGGAGACCTCGGGAGTCGACATTGGAGCGTGTCAGTTCGGCTTCCCCAACATAGAAGAAATCGTCCCACCCGGGGGACTGTTACGAAACGAAAAATCTTCCCACGGATTTCCATTTGAAAGCAGATTGGCCGATTGTCTCGGTGGCAATGGCACTGTTGGTAACATTTTCTGTCTTCGGCAAGTTTTCGGGATGTTTAGAATCATTTTGTTTCCTGTTTTAGATAAATGTTTGCATGCATCTTTTGATGATTTTAGAAGAACGAACACTTTTCACTTGCGGCGAAGTGCTACCGACATCTTGGTTGTTTCTTTGTTCGCAGGAGAAGTAGCGGAGGTGAAGAACTCATCGACATCAGCGGTGGCATCATCTTGGCCCGCCCATTGCAATCGTGGGCACGTGGAAAGAGGAACATTGAGTTATTGTAATCGAATTCTTTTAACGCTCCTAGCCCCCGAAAAGGGAGGAGACATCATTGTAATAGAGATCAAGGGATATTAATGAAAGGGCTGTGCTTTCTCCATTTGCTTGTGTCTCTTCCAATGCATTTCTTTTCTATTTCATGCACTTTACGTTTCTAGGACTTAAGCGTATTTGGTTTTGGTTATATTGCAATTAGTGTTTCCTTTGCCCGGAATCTCGTGCTTTCGGAAGCATGGTGGGACCTATCTCCTGTTTTTAAGATCACAAAAAATAGGGAGAAACGGGTCCCCACCCGTGATCGCCGAAAGCATGAGATTCGGGCAAAGGAAACACTAATTGCAATATAACCAAAACCAAATGCGCTTAAGTCCTAGAAACATAAAGTGCATGAAATGGAAAAGAAATGCATTGGAAGAGACACAAGCAAATGGAGAAAACACAGCCCTTTCATTAATATCCCTTGATATTTGTTACAATGACGTATCCTCCCTTTTCGAGGGCTAGGAGCGTTAAAAGAATTCGATTACAATCACTTAATGTTCCTCTTTTCGTGTGCCCACGATTGCAATGGGCGGACCAAGATGATGCCGTCATTGATGTCGATGAGTTCTTCACCTCCGCTGCTTCTCCTACGAACAAAGAAACAACCAAGATGTCAGTAGCACCTGCTGCAAGTGAAAAGTGTTCGTTCTTCTAAAATCATCAAAAGATGCATGCAATCATTTATCTAAAACGATAAACAAAATGATTCTAAACATCAAAAACTTGCCGAGAGACAAAAATGTTACCAACGAGCCATTGCCACCGAGACGATCGGCTAATCTACTTTCAGCTGAAATCGTCCCGGGTAGGACGATTTAGTGACGTAAATCATCCCCGGGTGGGACGATTTCTTCGTGTTGGAAGCCTAGCCGACACGCTCCAATGTCGACTCCTGAGGTCTCCAAAACACCTGCAGACAGAGGGGTTATGTAATTGGGGCCATTTTGGGACGACCCAGATGGTCGGATTCTCCCAATTTGGCCTCTACCCTCGGGAATTTTATATTGCATCCTGCAAGTTAGTGAAACTACAAAACGACACAAAACATACTAGAATCTGATCAAAGGTTACGAAATTGCAGCTATGAATTCACCAAACAGAAAACACAATATGCGGCATGAGAAAATAAACTAGAATGCTTTTGAAATAAAACTTAAGAAAAGTGCGGGGATGCCCAAGTGGGCCTCCCACCGTTGGCACTTGATTCCAGCGCCAATCCACTAGGGATGGGCCCAAAACCTCTTAGGATTGGGGGGGTGGGGAGAATTGGTTGATTCGGTGTCCCATGTGTTGGATTTAGGTCCGATTCAATCCTCCAAAAGCCTACGCAACCCCCTTGCAAAAGAGATTGGTGGATGTGGGAAGGTGAACCAAAAGGGATGCAAGTGGGTCTTCAACTCGGCAACACTTCGTTGCTTGAAAACTCCTTCAACCTCTCTATTTTGGGTGAGAAAAGTCCCACCTTTTATAAACCCATGGGGTCTCTTTTGGGAGGGAAGCACAAATGCCATGTGTTTTTCATAGGCGCCATGTGGCAGTCTTGTCTTCCCAAGAGGGAGGGGAGTCCTCCATTGACTTGGGCTTTCATAACTGCCCTTGTGACAGTCCTCAAACGACCTATTTGTCCACTCACACACGCGTGCGAGGCATGAGTCATCAACTGACTGTTCTGGGCTGCCACTTGGCCTTATTTGTCTTTTTTTGCCCGTTAAACTTGGAAATCATCCTTAATGGAGATGATTTCAGAAATCGTCCCTGGGTGAGACGATTTCAAGTTAGAAATCGTCCCTGGGTGAGACGATTACTAGGCAAAGTGTCTAAGTGTGCCAAATTGCTTCTTGACCTCACAAAATTGCTATGAAAGTGGTTAAGACCACTGTTTTGACCTCTGAGGGCTGCCCTGGGGGCTGTGTTTGCCAAAGTGATCAGTGTTTGCAGTCACATAATCGTATTGGTGCTTTTTTGGTGTCTACATATGCC
Source organism: Wollemia nobilis (assembly GCA_028583015.1). Classification (NCBI taxonomy): domain Eukaryota; kingdom Viridiplantae; phylum Streptophyta; class Pinopsida; order Araucariales; family Araucariaceae; genus Wollemia; species Wollemia nobilis. The sequence goes on from JAQPPZ010001085.1 coordinate 11,965, forward strand.
CCTTTTTGGGAAGCGCTGCGGGTGATGCAGTGCTGAGCAAAAAAATAGATAACCAAAGCACTAATGATTAGGGTTTCTTGGTAACCTAACCAACTTTTGATGCCCCAAGTATGGAAAGGGCATGCATTCTTGAATCCTTGCTTTTGACGAGCTAAGGAATTTGATTTCAAGTATTAACCCTGTTTTGGTGAGGTGTGACTTGAACTTAGACATTGATCAGTCATGAACGGGCAAAGGGCATTTTTATCCTCGGGGGGAACCTTGTGTTCATGATTCAAAAAATGCCAAGTGTTTGATTGATTTGATTTTTGCTTGTTTCTCGCCCCAAGCGGGAGCGTGATTGTCTTTGTCAATGATTCTTTGAATGCATGTCGTTTTCCTTAATTGGGTGTGTGATTGTTGGTTGGTGACTAAGTGTGACTACCCCCTCAAGCGACGAATCGATGAGGGAATGACCTTCGTGAGAGAAGCGACGAGTCGCTTGACCCAAGATGACTTGTGCAAGGGTGCCTTTAGAGGGTTTATCGTTAAGCGTGTGCAATTTTTCCAACATTTGGACCTATTTTTGGTGGGTGTTAACCCTTTTGGTGATGTCGTAATGAGGTGAAATCATCGAAAATCTAACTTCCCGTGGAGCGGTCCGGCTATTGTAGCCTTCTTGGGGAAGTAGGAGAGCGATAATTTGGACCTCGACATCGATTTTATTTGCTATTGCAAGAGGTTAAGTGCAAGAGCACTTGTGTCTGGCAATGTTTATTACTGTTTTTGTTGTTTTGATTTTCTTGTGACGTCGTTTGGGGATGAAATTGTCGAAAATCCGTCTTCCCGTGGAGCGGTCCGGCTATTGTAGCCTTCTTGGGGAAGTAGGAGAGCGATAATTTGGACCTCGACATCAATTTTCTTTGCCCGGAGTTTAAGTGGAAGAGCACTTGTGTCCGGCAATATTTTTTTTTGTTGTCTGTTTTTGTTGAAATTTTTTTTATTGTTTTTGTTGTTTGTTGTGACGCATGTGGGGATAAAATTTTTGTATTCTTCTTCCCGTGGAGCGGTCCGGCTATGGTAGCCTTCTTGGGGAGTGATATAGCGACAATATATGACCCCAACATCTATTTTGATTGCCTTGGATTGTGAGTGTAATAGCATTCTATTAGGCAACTTTACTTGTTGTTTTTAGTGCATTTTTGTTGATTTTTTGATGTTTTGACTTTTCTGGCTGGAAATCGTCCCTGGGTGGGACGATTTCCAATTGTAGAAATTGTCCCTGGGTGGGACGAGCGCTGACCAGAGCGCTCGTCCCAGCCAAGGATGATTTCCAGTTGGTAGGCTTATTTAAGGCCCAAAACTTGGATTTGGGCACATTTGTGTCATTTTTTTTTCATGCAATTTGGGAGCTCTAGGAGGAGGAGGTAATTCTGTGAAGTGAAGCACTGCCAGAATTCTCTCTGTCATCATGAGTGCACAAACTGGTTCGAGTGGCGGAGCGGAGGCGAAACCCGTAAGTGC
>JAQPPZ010001086.1:0-147045 GCA_028583015.1 Wollemia nobilis
AGTCTTGGAATTATAGAGTCTATATGGCTTTGTAGACTCACAATACCCTACAAATATACAAGCTTGACTCTTTGGATCGAGATTCTTCCTTTTATCATTAGTAATGTGTGCATATGCTAAAGAACCAAACACTTCAAAGTGCTTTACATTAGGTTTCTTACTGTACCTCCCCTCATAAGGAGTGACACCATCTAAACTAGATGTAGGACTTCTATTTAGAATATATACACTGGTTCTTATAGTCTCTGCCCAATACATATGAGTTAGACACTTAGTCTAAAGCATCGATCTCACAATTTTAACTATGGTGCGATTATTTCTCTCAGCCACACCATTCTATTGTGGGGTATAGGTAGTGGTGAATTGCCTTTTAATCCCACTTGCTTTACAATATTTCAAGAATGCTTTTGAGGAGTATTCACCTCCTCGATCTGTCCTAAGATATTTTACATAATTCTCACTTTGATTCTCTACATTGTTTCTAAAATATATGAAGCAATCAAAAGCTTCATCTTTATGTTTCAAAAAATAAATCTAGCACAGTCTAGAGAAGTCATCTTGAAAGTGAGAAAATAAGAATAGTTTTTGAGATTCTATGTTTGCATTGGTCCATAGAAGTATGAATATACTAACTGAAGTGGATAGCTAGCTCTCCATGCTTGTCCTTTTGGAAACTTTGACCTTGAGTGCTTTCCCAAAGCACATCCTTCATAGACCTCCTTTTGTTCATTGATTTTGGGAAGTCCTGTCACCATAGCTTGAGAAGTGAGAAGTTTCAAGCTAGCAGAATTAAGGTGACCATATCACAAGTTCCAAAGCACACTTGGATTTGCTATAGCTACATTTGCAAGTTGATCTCCTCCTGACTCACTAAATTTGAGAGGGAATAACCTGTTCTTGGTCATGGGGACCTATGTGATGACACGATTACAATTATTTTTATCAAAAATGATACAATTAAATACAAGCTTGTAATTTTTTTCCATCATTTATCCAATGCTTATCCGATCGTGTTGGAGCTTTGGAGTGTAATAGATGTCATGCACTTTATTTAGTCCTTCTTTAGTTGGAACCTCCATGGCTCCAATACCCTCTACTTGCAATGTCTTATCATCCCCTAATTTGATTTAGGATTTATAAGTGGAATCTAAAGTAGTAAATAAATATTCTTTTCCACTCATGTGGTTTGAACTACTAGTATCCAAAATCCATGTGTCATTTAGATTGTGTTCTGATTGTCCATATGAAAGAAAAATATTAGAGGTCTCATCTTCTTCTCCATAATTACCATATTGACTACTGCTGCCTTGTGAATATTTTGACCAGCAGTCACGAGTGAAGTGACCTAGCTTGCCATAGTTGAAACAAGTTGATTTTGACTTGTCACTTCCTTGCCTTTGATTTCCACTTTGTCCTTGATTTCTTCCTTGATTTTTATTTCCACCTCTTTGTTGATTGCCTCCTCTGTATGAGTTGCCTCTTCTATTGGAATTGCCTCCTCTGTTCTGGTTGCCTCCTCTGTTTTGATTGCCTCATTTGTAGTTGCTTCTACCTCTACCTCTTTTATTACCTCTACCTTGACCTCTTCCCTATCCTCTTCCATTTTTTTCATTGGAAGTGAAGGCCTTATCATTGCCTCCATAGCTAGTTGAAGGAGTTTTAGGAAACCTCTCTTCATGTGACATTAATGATCTAATTAATGCATTGAATGTTAAAAGGGAAATATATTTGAATTCTTCTATAATTATGGTAATATGGTTCCATTTTTGTGTAAGTTTTTGCAACACTTTTGTTACAATTGTCTCAGGTGTGATTTTTCACCTAGTGTAATCATTTTATCCACAATTGCTTTTACTCTAACATAATAATCATTGACTTTTTCATCATATTTCATTTGAAGATTTTCAAAATCTCTCTTCAGTGTTTGAAGATTTACCTACTTCACTTGATTACTACCCTGGAATCCATCACTCAATGCTTTCCATGCATCTTGTGCAGTTGTACAAGTGGCGATTCTAGGGAATATGTTTTTCTCCAATGCATCTTGGAGATGAGAAAGAGTAGAAGAGTTGCTCTTTTTCTCTTCTTTTCATGTTTTCTTGTCTACAGCACTTAGTGTTGTCCAGTCTGAGGGTTCTGTGTAGCACTCTTCTATTATGTCCCACAAACCTCTTCCTATGAGAAAGATCTTCATATTTATAGACTAATAATCATAGTTATAACCGTTAAATTCTGGTATAGTTAAGCTATTGTGTGAGGCCATAGTTACCAAAAAACTCTCTTTATTTCATGGTTACAATAAAGTACTTTGTTGTTTGAAAGAAGGAAAGAAGAATAAGGAAGAAAGAAGATATTACAAACTTAAGTCAAATCTGACTTGTTCTACTCTATCATTCATTATTTATTCCTCTTGATGTGGGGATGCTATCTCTTGATTCATAAAATTATCTACTACTACTTCTTCGTCGTCACTTATCAATATTATTTTTGGTAATTCTGGTTCTAATATTTCCAGTAAAATATTATAGTGTGTATACTCTGATTCTTGTGGTGCAACTTGTACATATTTCGATTGTTCAAATTGAATCTTGAAAGAGTTGTCTTCAAAGTCTGCCTCGTACCCTGAGTCAAGATGCCTTTGATGTGCTATCACTGCATTTTGAAGTTGGCTAAACACAATGTTGAGCCCATAACCTCTTACTTTTTCATCAAACCTATTTACACTTTCTCTTGCTAGAATTGCACATAAGGCATGATAACAACCATTTGGTCTTATTATCAATGCCTCTTTACAATTTGCCAACTTGGATATTTTGTCTCTTTTACAAAAAAAACTAAGCCTCTTAGGCTTATTACACAAAAGTTCTACAGTTTATGATTACTTGAATCAAGTGAAAAATTTATCCTTCGATTACAATAATTGTCTCTTAGACAATGTCTTTCTTTCTTATATGATATATATTAAAAAAAATATATTACTATTTAATAGATTAAAAAATAATTGCTTTAAAAAAACTTTAGAAAAGCAATTATAGTTAATATATTAAATATAATATAATTAATTTTAATAATAATATATAAAAAAACTTTATATAAAAAATTATCCTTCGCAGGAATCGAACCTGCGACCTATTTCATGCAATAATTCATCCTAACCAACTCGGCTACCACTACCGATGAGAACCCAAAGGCAATATTACAAGTATATTTTGTTTTGGATCTGATTTCAGTAAAAAAAAATTAAAAATTCAAGCTTTCACTATCGCTGGGTTTCTAACCTGCGACCTGCAGGAAGGAGGGCACCTTATGGCTGGCTCCATGAGCCAGTTGAGCTATGCGGCTCGACGGGAAGCCAAGGGAAGCTTGCATTCCTTATAATTCTCTTGGTCGTGCTTTAATTAATTTTTTTTGGGGATTTTTGTCCCACATAAACCATGCAGAGGGTGATGAAGGTGTTTAAAATCTTCAGCGAGTGAATACTCACTTGATTGCCTTCGGGTAATTAGTGATCGCTCTTTTACCTCCTTCTCAAGCAATCACTCCCCACCATGTTGATTCCTTTGAGCTTAACATCTATTACCACGTTTTTTGTCCTCCTTCTGCCACATAATTGGTCCTTCTACCATGTAATTGGTCTGCATCAGTTTTGAGTCATCCAGTCTGTGTTAGCCTTATTCTCCTCTCGCCATGTGGCACTCTCTGGTTAGTTCTTTTGAATTGCTCCTCCTCATATGCTTGTTGTGTGGGCCTACTCCAGACCTCACCTTGATTCATGAATCATGGGCCTTCCTCACCTTGGATTGCATGTTGTAGACCCCACTCGACCTCACCTCGATGCTCGTGTTTCCTGGTTCCTCCACCTACCTCAGTTCTAGTGCCATCTTCGACTTCGACTGTGATGCCAAATATGGGAATGCGATAATTAGGAGCAATAGGAAAATGCAAAAATATTATATTCAACCTTGGAAACATAATAATTACAAAGTTTAAATAGTGGTTGATTAAACAACCTTAGGGAATATAGGAGAAGTTAGGAAAAGAAAAAGAATAGGGAGGAAAGGAGAAAAGGAATTTGGTGTTGTCCGCCTTTCCACCCATGCCGTCCAATATACCCAGTTAGCTACCGTCCAAGTCAAACTACTTGCCAAGTTAGTTGTTGTCCAAGGAGGTAAAAGGGTCAGATCCAAAGCTTACCATTGCAAAAAAAAAATTTACTCCTTTTAACTGGCTTAATTTCCAATAAATTAGATGTGTATGGTAGATTGTATGTGCATATCTCTTTTAACTGAATATGCATTTTGTGTATTTGAGTTAACTAATTTTGTTAATGGAGTGTGCATATGAAATCTTCCTTGTGTGGATGGTGCAACCATCAGTGATTGGAGTCATATTTGGAGAAGGATTTTTTTCTTGCATGTGACTGGTGAGGTGGAAGTGGAGTGAAGTGGATGACGTGGAAGGGTGAATGTATCCATGAGGAAGGGTGAATGGTTAAGAAACCTAGGCATTAATCAATCAATCAATAAATAAATTAATTAACTAATACTTATGTGATTGAATGCTCATTTAATATTAATTAGATTTAATTAATATTAAATGTACTAATTAATTATGATTAATTAATTAGTGTTTATTATGCTAGATTTTGATATTTATAGATGCCCCTTTTTGTATCATGTTGTGTGAAATAAAATTCAATGCAAAACTAATGGACACATATTATTGTGTAAATGAATCACAACTTACACTTGAGGTATTGAGGTTTGATTGCCCTAGGCCAAGAGCAATCTAATATAACCTGATGATGGAGACAATGAATATCCTTGAAACTTGTTTTTTTTTTGTATTTACATGGTGGAATCAGTAGCTACCATGAATCCGGGTAGGTTGTCCAGATTTTATGGCCACCATAGTATTCTGCGTTTTCTACACTGGAAGCCACCACACAGATCTTCGTGCAGTCTGCCCCTATAACCACCATGCCTAGTCCGCCCCTAGGCCAAGAGCAATGTAATATAACCCAATGATGGAGACAATGAATATCCTTAAAACTTGTTGTTGAAAAATAGATGCTAACTAATAACTAAACTAATAAGACCTATAGTCTCTATGTGAATGTGACCTAGAGTCACTAAGCAAAAATGTGATGTGGAGTCATTATACTAAAATTGGAATGATACTACACACATGATCGTCTTAGACAGGGTTCTTGGAAAAACATTGAGTCCAACATAGGTGTTTCTTTATTAAACTTATATGGAGTATAATTTTACTGGTATTTTCTACCCCCTCAAGTGGCAAGTTAATGGAAGACAACATGAATGATGACAATCACATGATTGACCTTATTGGAATTGAATTGATTAAATTTTGGTGGTGGTGTTTTTTTTTAATAAAACCACAACCATACATGATGGTCATAAAACTAGGATCATCTAAGATGGTCTTGATGTGACCATCCTAAACAGTCACACATCAAAGGCTATAAATAGAAATATTCAGTGTGTGATGGCTCATTTTCATTGTTGCTAATGAGGAATTTAGGAAGAGTGAGGTGTGCGAGTGAAAAATTGACATGAAGGTCTTGTCGATTGGCATGCAAAGTAGAGTGGATGGCTATGGGTGGTGGAGCATATGGTGGGGTAGGACTAATGAGTAATAAAATCTCTACTCACATTTTCAAGTAGGATAAAATTAACCGAGTTTGCATTTATGCTTGCTTGCTTGCATTTGTTGTATGCATATTTGTGCTTACTATTTTTTTTGAAAATTTGATGTATGTGGTATGATGACTGTGTGGTTGTCATTCGAGTATCAGACGATAATGTTGCAAGGTCGTCCATTTGATGAACGATCAATTTTTTTTATTGGTATGGTTATATGATGTTTTTGCGACCGTTTAAGATCGATCGATTATTTTTGTAGGTCATTTGAACCTCGGATGATTAGCTTATTGGTGATAATACCTTATGATTTTTTTTTGTATGATAATGTTGTGTTTGTGACCATTCATGGTTGAATTATTATGTATCTTGACCATTCAATAGACAAATAATGAGGAATCAAGGTCATCCAGTAGATGGATGATCGGTGTGAGTGTTAAAAATATTTGGTGTTTTTTTTTATGATGGATATCATTGTACTAATAATTTATTTTTATGTGATTGTGTATGCAGTGGAGATGAGACCTAAGCATCATTTAAGTTTGTGTTTTACAAGGCTCAGTGCCTGTTGTTAGAGATAGACTATAAGTTATTAGATGTAATTAGGCTATAATATGTAGCCAATATGGAGAATTTATATGTAGATCATGCATATCTAACCATATTGGTTGATATATGGGATCCTAACACGTGCACATTATACATACCTACAGGGGAGATTATGATCACACTTAAGGACATGTATTGTATCTTTCAAATACTAGTTGTGGGCGATAAGATTAATACCTTACTGACACATAAGAGGGATGCTCTATTGTAGTGGGTATACATTGATCATTGGCAAGTGGTCAATGTGGACAATAGAGGTGTAGATGTGGATAACCATTTTTTACTACAATGGTTGTCAACGTGGCAAGCTATCCTTATGGTGTTGATTTCCAATATTATTCTTCCATATTTATCATATGTGTGGTTTCCATAGAATCTATTGGGGTTGGTATAGGACCTGATTGAGGAGCCCAAGGTGATGGAATGGGCTCTAGTGTTGTTGGAATAAATGTACTGAGAGCTATTGTAACACCCTAAAATTGGTGCAGTTAAACCCTTAGTAAAAATATAAAATTTGAATTTTAACCCCGAAGCCGCCTGTTAACTGTTCACCCCATTTTCATGCCATTTTTAGGAGTTATTTTTACTGTTGGACGATATCGTCGTCGATTAGAAAAAATCATCCTAGATCGAATGAATTCGTCTGGAACAGAACGTCCAGACGATTTTGTCCCAAAACCAAATTTTCATAATTAGATTCTATTTCAACAACCTCTCCAACTTGGGCAAAAGCGTGTCTACACAGTTGGAGATTCCTTCGCTGAGGATCTCCCAGATTAGGATGATCCCCAACCTCTTAACCTCCCCCTAATCCTATATAAACTTGGGATTTTCCCAATTTATACCCCTGGATGATCATTCCCTTGTAATTCTAGTTTTGTCGTATTAGAACATCCTCGCCCCCATCATTTGCATTTGTATTTTCAAAATTTTCATTGTAGGTTTTCACTGTGCTTCAGCCGGAGGAATCTCAGATTGTCGTAGGCGATTCCAGAATATTTTAGATGATCCTATCATAAATCAACGATGATCTTGTATGATTGGAGGTGATCTTGACAGCAGTTCAGATTGGGGGCAACCAGAGCCCTGAGTTTGCATTTCTCATTTTCTTATTTATTTTACTATGCATTAGCTTGATTTATTTTCATTCTACATCCTGGAGTTCATCTCATCTAGCATAAATTCATGATAAAGTTAAAATAAGTTATTAAAACAATGTATTTCCTTTAAATATACTATCTAGATTTATCAATTAAGCATTCATACTATCATTTCCATTATTTTGCATTATTCTTGCAGTAGCATTTTTTATTTTTGGTGTCTGTTTCTATGATTACAGGCTTCTGACAGATTTGTCTGATGAATTCATCAGATCGACGATGATCTTGTCTAATTTCAGACGATCGACTGTGATCTAAGATGATTATATTCAATTACAGATGATCCTGTCATATTCAGGACGATCTAAACTACTACAAGCTTTAAAATCTTCATCAAACATCCAGAATCAGGTGCATTCTTTCTTATTTAAGTATATTCCTAATATTTAGGATTCATTCATGCTTTCTGTGTTCATATAAATTGGCATTTCATATAGAATAGCTTAGATTCATTCTGGCCAAACTAGGGATATGAATGATTAAATTACAAAATAAACACATCATACCCATTCTCAATAGAGGCATGGAAACTGCCACTCAAAGTTTCCTGGTGAACTCCACCATCCATAAAAAATTCATCTTTATACCCCTCCCCCGAGAGGCGCGACCTTCAAAGGGCTTCTCAGTTCGAGGTATTGTTCTATCCTTCTCACATCCCTCTTCCAGGCACGGATCCTTTAGCCTGAAGGTAAGGGCATGAAAAATTTGGGTTGATACATTTTGGTGAACCTAACGTGAAACTAAAAACCTTTTGAAAACAACCCAAAAAAAAAAAAAAAAAAATAGTATTGTTAAGTAACATTTAGTATCATCAGACAAACAATTAAAGTTGTATATTATATTTAGATGGTAGATTATAATAAAAGACAAGCTATCACCATAAATGTTGAAAATCAATTAACGACCATAGAGATTACTTATGTACTTAGAGTACCTCAAACAAATAGGGTTCAACATTTGTGGGACGAACTTGACAGGAGATTGGGTATCATTTGTTGAGCAAGGTGCAGCGATAGTATTGTCATTGTTGTCAACACAGTCAGATAGATCTGTTGATGCAGTGGACAGGAAGTTCAAAAGCTAGTCAGATGCAGAAGACAGGAGTTCAAAGGTTACTCAGAGTATGTACAATGATTCTCCAAGAAGACCGAAGTAGACCACTTGCAAAAGATCAAAGAAAAAGACAAGTAAGAAAAGTGTCGCGATATCGCGACATATATAGCAGGCAAGAAAAACTGTCGCGATTTCACGACATGTTAGAAGAGAGAGAAGAAGAAAGAAAAATTGTCATGATTTCATGACATGTTGGAAGAGAGAGAAGAAGAAAGAAAAATTGTCACGATTTCGTGACATGTTGGAAGAGAGAGAAGAAGAAAGAAAAACTATCACGATTTCGTGACATGTTGGAAGAGAGATTGCACGGAGAAAAAGTGTCACGATTTTGTGACATATTGCAAGGAAGGTTGTACGGACGAAAAAGTGTCACGATTTCATGACATATTGCAAGGAAGGTTGTACGGATGAAAAAGTGTCACGATTTCATGAAATATTGCAAGGAAGGTTGTACGGACGAAAAAGTGTCACGATTTCATGACATATTGCAAGGAAGGTTGTACGGACGAAAAAGTGTCACGATTTTGTGACATATTGCAAGGAAGGTTGTACGGACAAAAAAGTGTCACGATTTCATGACATATTGCAAGGAAGGTTGTACGGACGAAAAAGTGTCGCGATTTCGTGACATATTGCAGGAGAGAGAGTCCGAAAGAAAAAGTGTCACGATTTCACATGTTGCAGGAGAGAGTCGAGAGAAAAAGTGTCGATTTCGTGACATGTTGCAGGAGAGAGAGTCCGAGAGAAAAAGTGTCGTGATATCATGACATGTCGGGTTTTCATGACCCGAAGGCAAGAAAAAGTGCTAAGGAGAAAAAGTGTCATGATATCGTGACATGTCCCATTTTTGTGACCCAAAGGCAAGTAAAAGCGCTAAGGAGAAAAAGTGTCACGATATCACGACATGTCAGGTTTTCGTGACCCGAAGGCAAGAAAAAGCGCTAAGGAGAAAAAGTGTCACGATATCATGACATGTCGCATTTTCACGACCCAAAGGCAAGTTAAAGCGCTAAGGAGAAAACGTGTCGCGATATCGCGACATGTGTTTTTGCTGGTTGAAGCCGAGAAGAGTAGCAAGGAGGCAAAAGTGTCATGATATCGTGACATGTTATGTTTTCACGAGGCCAAAGCTAAGAAACAGAGCAAAGGAAAAAGTGTAGCGATATCGCTACATGTATTCTCACGGGCCAAAGTTAAGAGAAAGCATACAGAGGAAAAAGTGTAGCGATATCGCTACATGTTGTATTCTCGCAAGCCAAAGCTAAGAGAAAGCGTACGGAGGTGAAAGTGTCGTGATATCGTGACATGTGTTTTTGCGGCAACAACAACAGAAGAGTTACAAGGGTAGTTGAAGCCGACGAAGACCGATGTAAGCCGACGAAGATTAGGGTTTGCAAGCTGATGAAGATTAGGGTTTGCAACTGACTGAGAGTAGGGTTTATAGCCAACTGAGATTAGAGTTTTCATCATGAAAAATATTGTTATAAAAGGAAGGTTGTTTGAAGAGTTGCTGGAGTTGAGAAGTGTGAAGTTTGGAGAGAGTGCACAGAGTGTGAAGTTCGGTCATAGAGTGCAGTGTGCAAGTCATCGAATCATTCTAAGTGTGAAGATCACAAAGGAAGCAGAGTGCACAGAGTGTGAAGTTTGATCGTAGTGCACAGAGAGGGAGCAGACGATCGTGAAGTGTGACAGTGTCAAAGTAGAGTGTGCGAAGTGATTGCACAAAGTGAGTAGAGTGTGTAGAGAATGCAAAGGTGAAGTAGACCAGTCAGGGTCTTGTAAAAGAGAAGGTATCTTACTATCAATCTTCTAGTTTCAAATTGAAGTCCAAGTTGGTGCTTGGCATAAGGGGTTGGTGCTCCTTCATTTTAAATTATTTCCTTCCAGTTGGTGCTAGCAAATCAGGGGTTGGTGCTCCTTTCTATTGGTGCAGATAAATCGGGGGTTGGTGCTCCTTCTAGTGGGTGCTGGTAAATTAATTGTAAAGTTGTTGCTTTGCAAAGGCTAGATTTGGATGGTAGTCCAAGTAGTCATTTTTGAGGAGTAGCCACATTGGTGAACCTCATTAAATCTTGTGTTGTGTGATGTTCTCTTGTGATACTTGCTTTATCTATTTTTAAGGTTTCATTATTTCAGTTTTAAGAGCTATTAATTCATGATTAAAGAGCTACATTGATTCACCCCCCATCTGAGTGCCATTGTAAGTCTAACAATTGGTATCGAGCTAAGTCCCTATACAAGCTTAACTAGCTAAGGTGATCTTGGAAATAACACAATGGCAGGTGGTGAAGGCTTCTCATCAAACAAAGCACCATTGTTTGATGGATCTAATTATGCATTCTGGAGGATCAGGATGTAGACATATCTCTGTGCTTTGGGATACGACATCTGGGATTCAATAGTTAGTGGATACATAATTCCCACCACTCCTCCAAAAGAAGCGGACGAAAAGAAACTATTTGAGAATAATTTGAAAGCAACGAATGCCATCTTGTGTGGATTAGCAGATAGTGAACTAGTAAAGGTCATGAACTATAAATCAGCAAAAGAAATATGGGACAAATTGAAGAGTGTTCATGAAGGAGATGATAAGATCAAAGAAGCCAAGTTACAGACACATCGAGCTCAATTTGAAGCATTGAAGATGAATGACGATGAAAACATTGAGGCATTCATGTTGAGAGTTAATGGAATCATCAATGCGATCAGAGGACTCGGCGAGGATATCGATGACTCTACTATCATGAAAAAGGTATTAAGATCTCTTCCTCAAAGGTTTGATTCCAAAGTCTCAATGATAGAAGAAGCTAAAAATCTAAATTATTTTAGTATAGATGAAATGTATGGTTCTTTAACTGCATATGAGATGAGGATAGGAAGATCTAAACCCACTGACAGAGAAGCAACTTTCAAAGCCCTTAAAAATAAAAACACAAAACAAGAGTCCGAGGAAGAAGAGACATCAGATGAAATGGAAGCAAACTTTGTTAGAAAACTAAAAAAGGGGAAAGGAAAATACGGAGGGAAGCTTCCATTTAAATGTTTCAACTATGGAGGCATTGGGCATTTTGTGACTAAATGTCCACTTAAAGAGAAGAACAAAAATGATGAAGGATCCCACCAAGAAAGAAGTGATTGGAAGATGAAAACAAATTTCAGAAAAGGCAACTTCAAAAAGAAAAGTTTCATCTCCAAGAATGTTAGTTCATCAAAAAATAGCTCCGGAGAAGAGTCTGAAGAAGAAAGAGATGAAGCTCTTTTTATGGCATTTGAAGAAGTTAAATCAGAAAAGGAAGAAGGAGTGACCTCTGAAGTTTGTGGTGAACATCTCGAGGCTGAAGTAGACTTAGAAGGTGAGTTGATATCTGCACTTGAAGAGTGGGAGATAGAAAAGAAAAAGAATAAGAAACTATCAAGAAAGCTTGAGGATACAAATGGAATCATAACCAGCTTAAAAGTATAGATAGAAGAATCTAAGAAAATCTCCAAAGATCTCGAAGTGCTATTAACAATGAAAATAGATCATTGCAACAAGTTAGAAGAAGAGATTGTTGGTTTAAGAATGCAGCTAGAAGAGATGAATAAGAAAATCAGTTGTTATCACAAACGTGAAGAAAGTTCTATGAAGTTGGATAAGATCATAAATGACCAAAGACCTGCAGGCATCAAATTTGGTCTAGGCTTCATCGAAGGAGAATCATCAAGTGGATCAAAGGCCAAAAATACAGAATCCATAAAGAATGAAGCTAAGAAATAGGTTGATCAAGGAAAAACGTCTCATGCAAGAGAAAGCATTAATGCCAGGCACGAAAGGAAAATTGACAATGATGGATTCACCAATATCACACATCAAAGAAGAAGAAGACCTATGGCTCCTACGGCAACATGGCAAAGACCATCACCCAGGTTCAATTATCCTTTCTCTGGTTTCTATTTTAAATGCAATGGCTATGGGCATAAAATCTCAGACTGCAAATATAATGTAAGACCAAGGAATTTCACCAAGTAGAAATGTTTTTTCTCCTCTGATGAATTATACAGTAGAATGTTATAACTGTCATAATTTTGGGCACATTGCAAGAAATCGTAGAAATACATTTACATCAAATCAGTTTCAGCAAAGAAAATTTCAACCATACAGGATGAATCAGAATAAAAAGCTTCCCGAAAAACCTGCTCAAACTACTGATAAGGGAAAGGCAAAACAAGAGCCCAAAACTACTATCAAAATAGTGTGGAAAGGAAAAGAGCAACTGAAGGAAGAAAAGGAATCCTTAATCATTCAAACTGCATTCAAAGCATAGAATAAATATGTACCATGGATACTAGATAGTGGATGCTCCAGTCATATGACAGGTGACAAACAAAAATTTGAAAAGTTACAGAAATATGAAGGAGGATCAGTAAAATTTGGAAATAATGATGGAGCCAAGATAGTCGGCAAAGGCTCGGTCAAAATTAGTGATGGAAGGATTAAATCAGAAGAAGTCTTATTTGTGGATGGGTTGAAACATAATTTATTGAGTGTAAGTCAGATTTGTGATAAAGGTCATGAAGTAGTCTTTATGAAGCAGGGTTGTGAAGTCAAAAAAACAAACAGTGGAAAATTGATAGCAATAGGGTCAAGAACATCTGGTAACCTGTACACGCTCTCAGAGACTTCAAAAGGAGCTTGCTTTATTGGACAGGAAGAAGAAAATTGGTTGTGGCACAAGAGACTTGGTCATATCAATTTTGATAATCTAGTAAAAATCACCTCAAAAAGGGTAGTGAGAGATATTCCCACCATCAGCAAACTTGCAAACAACATTTGTGCTTCATGCCAAAAGGGGAAACAAACTAGAGTCACATTCAAAACAAAAGAATACTACACAAGCAAACCTTTGGAACTAATACACACCGATTTATGTGGACCCATGAGAACACAAAGCATAAATGGTGACAAATATTTTATGTTGTGCATTGATGACTATTCCGAATGACATGGATATTCTTCTTGAAGCATAAATCAGAAGCTTTTGATATGTTCAAGATTTTCAAAAACCAGGTTGAGAATGAAATAGGAAAGAGGATCAAATGTTTAAGATCAGACAGAGGAGGAGAATTCATTTCAGAGGAGTTTGCAGAATACTGTGAAAAATATGGTATTAGGAGACAGTTCTCAGCAACCAGGACACCTCAACAAAATGGAGTGGTAGAAAGAAAGAACAGGACTGTGCAGGAAATGGCACGATCTATGTTGGAAAAAAGCAGAGTAGCAAGCATGATTTTGGAAAGAAGCAGTCCATACTACGGTGTATATCCAAAATAGGTACATGCTGAGAACACATGAAAGCAAAACTCCTTATGAACTATGGTTCGGTAAAAGGGCAACAACAAAATACCTCAGAGTGTTTGGCAGCAAGTGCTATATCAAAAGAACTGAAGATAATCTTGGTAAGTTTGAAGATAGAGCAGATGAAGGTATTTTTGTTGGTTATTCACCTAGAAGCAAAGCTTACAAATGCTACAACAAAAGGCTAAAGAAAATTGTGGATAGTGCTGATGTTAAGTTTGATGAAGGTAAAGAACGAGTAATTAGTTATGAAACAAACTACCCAATCTATGAAGAGGTTATTGAAGGAGATGAGGAAAATGAAATTGAAAAGATACAAAAAATTGACTCAGATGATGATGCAAAAATGGAAGAAAATAAGAAATTCAAAACAGGTAGCTGGCAGAGAAATCATCCTAGAGAGCAAATCATCGGAGATCCCAAAGTTGGAGTTCAGACAAGAAGAAGAGCAGTAAGTAACTACTCTCTACTATCCAACATTGAGCCTAAAAATATTGATGATGCAAGCAAAGATGAAAGCTGGATGAAGGCAATAAATGAAGAATTAGATCAGATAGAGAAAAACGACACTTGGGAACTAGTACCTAGACCTGCAAATAAAAATATCATCGAAACTAAATGGATTTTTTGAAACAAACTGAATGAAGACGGACAGGTAGTCAGAAATAAAGCAAGATTAGTTTGCAAGGGTTATGCACAAGTTGAAGGCATTGATTTTGAGGAAACTTTTGCACCAGTAGCGAGACTAGAGGCAATTAGAATGTTTTTGGCTTTAGCAGTCTACAAGAATTTCAAAGTTTATCAAATGGATGTGAAATCAGCATTTTTGAATGGGAAACTTGAAGAAGAAGTTTACATCGAGCAACCAGATGGTTTCCAACTTGGTGATGATCCCAACCTTGTTTGTAGGTTGAAGAAAGCTTTATATGGCTTAAAACAGGCACCCCGAGCATGGTATGCAAGGCTAGACAACTATCTCACTCAACAAAGGTTCAAGAAAGGTATGGTGGATAGTAATCTGTATGTCAAAACAAAAAATGGGCATCTTATTGTTCTTGTTGTCTATGTAGATGATATCATATTTGGCAGCAGCAAAGATGAGTCGTGCAAGGACTTAGCAGATAAGATGCAGAAAGAATTTGAAATGTCAATGATTGGAGAACTGTCATATTTCCTCGGATTGCAAGTTAATCAAAGTAAGAAGGGCATATTTATTTCTCAAGTTAAATATGTAAAAGAGATGCTAAAAAGGTTCACAATGGAGGACTGTAAGCCAGTTAGCACTCCCATGATGACAGGTTGTAAGTTGAGCAAGGATGACAAATCTCCACCTGTTGATCAAACCATGTACAGATCCATGATTGGAAGTTTACTGTACCTGACAGCTACCAGACCAGATATTTTATAGGCAGTATGCATGGTAGCACGATTTCAAGCTAATCCTAAGGAGACTCATGTAACAACGATGAAAAGGATTCTTCGGTATCTCAAGGGTACTATGGAATATGGATTATGGTATCCAAAAGGTAAAGACTTCACCCTTATTTCGTATTCAGATGCCGATTGGGCAGGATGTGTAGATGATAGAAAGAGCACCAGTGGAGGTGCATTCTATCTTGGAGACAGATTAGTCGCGTGGCATAGTAAGAAACAAGAGTTAGTTTCTTTATCGAGAGCAGAGGCAGAATACATTGCAGTGACAACATGTTGTACACAGGTATTATGGATGAAAAAAACCTTAAAATATCTTGGTATTAGCTTTAGTGAGCCAATATCAGTTAAGTGTGATAACACCAGTGCCATTAACATCTTCAAGAATCCGGTTATGCATTCACGCACAAAGCACATTGCCATCAAGTATCACTTTTTGAAGGAGAAAGTTGCAGAAGGTGAGGTTAAATTGGACTTTGTTCCAACCACAGAACAAGTAGCAGATATCTTCACAAAACCATTGCCCAAGGAAGTGTTTGAGTACCTTCGAAACAAATTGGGAGTGGTCACACTTCCCAAGAATTGACTAGCTACAGGGATCACATTCTCAGGGGGAGCATTTAAGTATTTGATTATTTTTTTGCTCATGTTCATAATTTGTGCTAAGTGTAACAAATTGTGCCTGAGAATGTTGTGCATGGACTCAGGGGGAGTCTGCAGTAGCCCTTTGGTATTATTGACAAAGGGGGAGAAGAGTTACAAAAAATTGCACATGTGTTGCCAACAATTCCAAAGGGGGAGATTGTTGAGCAAGGTGCAGCGACAGTATTGTCATTGTTGTCAACACAGTCAGATAGATCTGTTGATGCAGTGGACAAGAAGTTCAAAAGCTAGTCAGATGCAGAAGACAAGAGTTCAAAGGTTACTCAGAGTATGTACAGTGATTCTCCAAGAAGACCGAAGTAGACCACTTGCAAAAGATCAAAGAAAAAGACAAGTAAGAAAAGTGTCACGATATCGCGACATATACAACAGGAAAGAAAAACTATCACGATTTTGTGACATGTTAGAAGAGAGAGAAGAAAGAAAAACTATCATGATTTCATGACATGTTAGAAGAGAGAGAAGAAGAAAGAAAAACTGTCATGATTTCGCGACATGTTGGAAGAGAGAGAAGAAGAAAGAAAAACTGTCATGATTTCGCGACATGTTGGAAGAGAGAAGAAGAAAGAAAAACTGTCATGATTTCGTGACATATTGCAAGAGAGATTGTAAGGAAGAAAAAGTGTCACGATTTCATGACATATTGCAAGGAAGGTTGTACGGAAGAAAAAGTGTCACGATTTCGTGACATATTGCAAGGAAGGTTGTACGGACGAAAAAGTGTCACGATTTCACGACATATTGCAAGGAAGGTTGTACGGATGAAAAAGTGTCGCGATTTCGTGACATATTGCAAGGAAGGTTGTACGGACGAAAAAGTGTCACGATTTCATGACATATTGCAAGGAAGGTTGTACGGACGAAAAAGTGTCACGATTTCGTAACATATTGCAAGGAAGGTTGTACGGACAAAAAAGTGTCACGATTTCATGACATGTTGCAGGAGAGAGAGTCCGAAAGAAAAAGTGTCACGATTTCATGACATGTTGCAGGAGAGAGAGTCCGAGAGAAAAAGTGTCGTGATTTCACGACATGTTGCAAGAGAGAGAGTCTGAGAGAAAAAGTGTCGTGATATCACGACATGTCGGGTTTTCACGACCCGAAGGCAAGAAAAAGCGCTAAGGAGAAAAAGTGTCGCGATATCATGACATGTCGCATTTTCGTGACCCAAAGGCAAGTAAAAGCGCTAAGGAGAAAAAGTGTCACGATATCGCGACATGTCGGGTTTTCATGACCCAAAGGCAAGAAAAAGCGCTAAGGAGAAAAAGTGTCACGATATCGTGACATGTCGCATTTTCGCGACCCAAAGGCAAGTTAAAGCGCTAAGGAGAAAAAGTGTCGCGATATCGTGACATGTTGTGTTTTCGCTGGTTGAAGCCGAGAAGAGTAGCAAGGAGGCAAAAGTGTCGTGATATCGCGACATGTTATGTTTTCGTGGGGCCAAAGCTAAGAAAAGGAGTAAAGGAAAAAGTGTAGCGATATCGCTACATGTTGTATTCTCGCGGGCCAAAGTTAAGAGAAAGCGTACAGAGGAAAAAGTGTAGCGATATCGCTACATGTTGTATTCTCGCGGGCCAAAGCTAAGAGAAAGCGTACGGAGGCGAAAGTGTCGCGATATCACGACATGTGTTTTCATGGCAACAACAACAGAAGAGTTACAGGGGTAGTTGAAGCCGACGAAGACCGATGTAAGCCGACGAAGATTAGGGTTTGCAGCTGACGAAGACTAGGGTTTGCGATAAACTGAGAGTAGGGTTTACAGCTGACTGAGATTAGAGTTTTCATCATGAAAAATATTGTTATAAAAGGAAGGTTGTTTGAAGAGTTGCAAGAGTTGAGAAGTGTGAAGTTCAGAGAGAGTGCGCAGAGTGCAAAGTTCGGTCATAGAGTGCAGTGTGCAAGTCATCGAATCATTCTAAGTGTGAAGATCGCAAAGGAAGCAGAGTGTATAGAGTGCGAAGTTTGATTGTAGTGCACAGAGAGGGAGCAGACGATCGTGAAGTTCAATTGTGTCGAAGCAGAGTGTGCGAAGTGATTGCATAGAGAGAGCAGAGTGCACAGAGAACGCAAAGGTGAAGTAGACCAGTCAAGGTCTTGTAAAAGCAAAGGTATCTTACTATCATTAAACCCCTAGTTTCAAATTGAAGTCCAAGTTGGTGCTTGGCATTAGGGGTTGGTGCTCCTTCAGTTGGTGTTGGTAAATCAGGGGTTGATGCTCCTTCCAGTTGGTGCTGGTAAATCAGGGGTTGGTGCTCCTTTATGTTGGTGCAGATAAATCAGGGGTTGGTGCTCCTTCCAGTTGGTGCTGGTAAATTAATTGTAAAGTTGGTGCTTTGCAAAGGCTGGATTTGGATGGTAGTCCAAGCGAGTCATTATTGAGGAGTAGCCACATTGGTGAACCTCATTAAATCTTGTGTTGTGTGATGTTCTCTTGTGATACTTGCTTTATCTATTTTTAAGGTTTCATTATTTTAGTTTTAAGAGCTGTTAATTCATGTTTAAAGAGTCTACACTGATTCACCCCCCCCTCTCAGTGCCATTGTAAGTCTAACATCATTGAATGTAGATCTACAGAACTTAGGAAAATTAAGAGGTTTGTCCTAGATAGAATCCTAGATCTTGATTAGGTAACCTTATATCATGAAATTCAAAGAGATTGCCATAGGTGGTTAGCAGATAAAAGAGCACTTGTGTCTTCTGAATTATACACCTTTGAAGAATACCTTGAGAATATAGTTGTAGTACATAAGTTTCTATCTTGTATAGAGGATCAAGAAGTCATTCTTACGAATAGAAAAATATGGAATAGAGTTCCTAGAGCTGTGTTATATCAAGAATATTGCCATGAACTTTATTTCTACAGGTCAGAATCTGAGACAAATCATATTACCATAGCACACTTTGTCAAATTTTTGAAAATCCATTTTCAATTTGAAGAGGAGAATTTCATGACTTCTGATGAACTTGATCCCATCAACGATATCCATAAACTATTTATAGAAAACTAAGTCATTTCTATTATTATTGTTATTTCTTGTAACTAGAATGCTATTTGTTATCTTTGTTGAGCAAAGTGCAACAACAGGATTGTCATTGTTGTCAACACAATCAGTTGGATCATTTGATTCAGTGCAGTAACAGGAAGTTCAGATGCAGCAAACAGGAAGTTCAGAGATCTCTCAGAAGATGTATAGTGTTTTTCCAAAAAGACCTAAGTGGCCCAATGCAAAAATTCAAAGAAAAATACAAGGAAAGTGTCGTGATATCATGACATATTCAAAAAATAGGAAAACTGTCACGATTTCATGACATATTGGAGGAGAGAGAAAGTGCAAAGAAAAATGTCACAATTTCACGACATATTGGAGAGAGAAAGTACAAGGAAAAATTGTCGCAATTTCGTGACATGTTGGAAGAGAAGAAGGCAAGTTGAAAAACTATCGTGATTTCCTGACATGTTTGAAGCAGAGGCACAAGCAGGTAAAACTATCATGATTTCATGACATGTTGGAAGAGAAGAAGGCAAGTTGAAAAATTATCATGATTTCATGACATGTTCAAAGCAAAGGCGCAAGCAGGTAAAACTGTCACGATTTTGTGACATGTTGGAAGAGAAGAAGCAAGTTGAAAAACTGTCGTGATTTTGTGACATGTTGGAAGAGAAGAAGGCAAGTTGAAAAACTATCCTAATTTTGTGACATGTTCGAAGCAGAGGCACAAGCAGGTTAAACTTTCATGATTTCATGACATGTTGAAAGAAAAAGTGCAAGGAAGGAAAACTGTCATGATTTTGTGACATGTTCGATGAGAAGGCACTTGCAAGAAAACTGTCGCGATTTCATGACAAGTTTAGGGAGAAGGAGCTCGCAAAGAAAGGTGTCGTGATTTCGTGACAATTTGCAAGAGAGACAGTATGAACGAAAAAGTGTCACGATTTCATGACATATTTAGAAAGAACGTGCAAGCAAAGAAAACTATTGCGATTTCGTGACATGTTTGGAGAGAAAGAGCTCGCAAGGAAAAGTGTTGTGATATCGCGACAATTTGCAAGAAGGACTGTACAGACGAAAAAGTTTCACGATTTCATGACAGGTTCGAAGAGAAAGTGCCAAGGAGAAAAAGTGTCGCGATATCACGACATGTTGGGTTTTTGCGTCCTGAAGGGAAGAAAAGCACCAAGGAGAAAAAGTGTCACAATTTTGCAACATGTCGGGTTTTCACGACTCGAAAAGGAGATAGTGTTCGGAGGTAGAAATGTCACGATTTTGTGACATGTTTCATTTTCGTGGGCAAAAGGCAGAGAAAGGCATAAGGCAGAAAAAGTGTCATGATTTCACGACACGTCATGTTTTCACAGATGCATGTCGAGAAGAGTGCAAGGAAGCGAAAAGTGTCACAATTTTGTGACATGTCATGTTTTCACTGGTGCATGCTGAGAAGAGTGTAAGGAAGCGAAAAGTGTCATGATTTCGTGACATGTCTTGTTTTTGCTGGTGCAAGCCAAGTAGAATATATGGAGGCCAAAAGTGTCACGATATCACGACATGTTGTGTTTTTGCAGAAACAGCAACAGAAGAGTTGTAGGGGCAGTTGAGGTCGACGAAGATCGATGTAAGCCAAAAAAATTTAGGGTTTGTAGCCGGCTAAGTTTAGAGTTTGTAGCCGACTAATATTAGGGTTCTTCAGCCGACTTAGATTAGATTTTTCATCATAAAAATTTTTTTATAAAAGGAGGGCTATTTGGAGAATTTGAAGTGTGTCGAAGTGTGCGAATTACTATCGCCTGAGTGTAGAGAGCAAGTCATGTTGAATCGTTCGAAGTCTAGAATTTCGCTAAGGAAGTAGTGTGCACAACAAGGAGAAGACGACTATGAGGTGCAGCAGAGTGTGCGAAGTGCTTGCGTAGAAAAGCAGAGTGCATAGAGAAAACAAAGGTGAGCAGTTAGGGTCTAGCAAAAGCAAAGGTATCCTATTATCAATATTCTAGTTCCATATTTGAAGTCCAAGTTGGTTCTTAGCATCAGGGGTTGGTGCTCCTTTCTGTTGGTGTAGAAAAATTAGGGGTTGGTGCTCCTTCCAGTGGGTGCTGGTAAAATTGTTTGTAAAGTTGTTGCTTTGCAAAGGCTAGATTTGGATGGTATTCCAAGCTGTCATTTTTTTGAGGAGTAGCCACATTGGTGAACCTCATTAAATCTTGTGTTGTGTGATGCTCTCTTGTTAACTTGCTATATATGTTTTGAGTTTGCTTTATTTCAACTTTAAGAGTTGTAAATTTAAAGTTTTAAAAGAACACACTGATTCACCCCCCTCTCAGTGTCACTGTGAGTATAACAATTGGTATCAAAGCAAGGTTCCTAAATAGGCTCAATTAGCTAGGGTGATCTTAGAAGTGATGCAATGGCAGGTGGTGAAGGTTTATCCTCAAACAAAGCACCATTGTTTGACGAAACTAATTATGCATTCTGGAAAATTAGGATGCAGACATATCTCCATGCTTTAGAATTTGATATCTGGAATGTAGTAGTTAATGGTTACAAAGCTCTTGCAACTACTCCAACCGACAACACTGATAAAAAGGCATTTGAAAATGACTCAAAAGCAAAAAATTCCATCATGTGTGGATTAGTGGACAGTGAGCTGGTCAAGATCATAAGTTGTGAATCAAAAAAAGATGTATGGGACAAACTAGAGAATATTCATGAGGGAGATGATAAGATCAAGGAATCCAAGCTTCAAACACATCAAGCTCAATTTGAATCATTAAATATGACCAACGATGAGAACATAGAGGCTTTTATGTTGAGAGTTAATGGAATCACTAATTCGATCAGAGGTCTCGGTGAAGATATGGATGATGCTACTATCATGAAAAAGGTATTAAGATCGCTTCCTCAAAGGTTTGATTCTAAAGTATTAGCCATAGAAGAAGCTAAAGATCTAAATCACTTTAGTATGGATGAGATGCATGGTTCTTTGACTGCTTATGAAATGAGAATAGGAAGGTCTAATCCCACAGATAGAGAAGCAACGTTTAAAGCCCTAAAAGGTAAAGACACAAAACAAGAGTCTGAAGAAGAAAAGACATCAGATGAAATGGAAGCAAATTTTGTCAAAAAAATGAGAAAGGGAAAAGGAAAATACAGAGGAAAGCTACCATTTAAATGTTTCAATTGTGGAGGCATTGGGCACTTTGTGACCAAATGTCCACTCAATGAGAAGAACAAGGGTGAGGAAGCATCGCACCAAGAAAGAAGTGACTGGAAGAAGAAAACAAACTTCAGAAAAGACAACTTCAAAAAGAAAAGTTTTATCTCCAGGAATGCAAATTATTCAGAGGATAGCTCTAGTGAGGATTCTAAAGAAGAAATAGGTGAAGCGCTATTCATGGCATTTGAAGTTGAAAAATCAAAAGAGGTAGAAAAATAAAAAAAGAGGGAAGGAATGAACTCTAATGTATGTGTTGAAAAACCTGATGCTGAAGTAGATCTAGAAGGTGAGCTGGTCTCTGCACTTGTAGAATGGAAATCTAAGAAAAGAAAGAATAATAAACTTTCAAGAAAGCTTGAGGATGCGAACGACATCATAACCAGCTTAAAAATATAGATAGAAGAATACAAGAAAATGTCTGAAGATATCGAAGTTCAGATAACCATGAAGATAGATTACTACTATAAACTAGAAGAGAATGTTGGTCTACGAATGCAGATACAAGAGCTGGATCGAAAAATTAGCTGCCATCACAAATGTGAAGAAATTTCGATGAAGCTGGATAAAATTTTAAGTGATCAAAGACCTGCAGGCATCAAATTTGGTCTGGGCTTCGTTGAAGGAGAATCGTCAAATGGACCAAAATCCAAAAATGTAGAAACTGTAAAAAATGAAGATAAGAAATAGGCTAATGAAAGAAAAACAACTCATGCAAAAGAAAGCAGTAATTCCAGGCCCGAAAGGAGAACTGACAATGATGGATTTACCAAGGTCACACATCAAAGGAGAAGAAGACCTATGGCTCCTACAACAACCTAGCAAAGACCATATTTCAGGTTCAATCATTTCTTTTCTAGTTTCTATTTCAAATGTAATGGTTATGGGCATAAAATTGCAGACTACAAGTATAATGTAGGACCAAGAAATTTCACTAGTAGAAATGCTTTTTCATCACTACTAAATTATGTAGTAAAATGTTTTAACTGTCATAACTTTGGGCATATTGCAAGCAACTGTCATAGTACTTCTGTTTCAAATCAACCTCAGAAAAGAAAATTTCAACCAAATAGGACAAGACAAAATAGAAAACTTCCTGAAATATATGCACAAGATACTGAAAAGGGAAAGTTCAAACTAGAGCCCAATACAATAGTCAAGATAGAGTGGAAATAGAAAGAGCAGCTTAAGGAAGAAAAAAAATCCCTAATAGTACAAACAATTTTCAAGGCACAAAATAAATGTGTACCATGGATACTTGACAGTGGATGCTCAAGTCATATGACAGGTGATAAACAAAAATTTGAAAAATTATAGAAATATGAGGGTGGTTCTGTAAAGTTTGGGAATAATGATGGAGCTAAGATAATTGGAAAAGGATCGGTTAAAATTCGTGATGGGAAAATCAAGTCAGAAGAAGTTTTGTTTATGGATGGTTTGAAACACAACCTGTTAAGTGTCGATCGGATCCGTGATAAAGGACATGAAGTAGTATTCAAGAAGCAGGGTTGTGAAGTCAGAAAAAAAAATAGTGGAAAATTGATAGCAACTGGATCAAGGACGTCTGGAAACCTGTACACACTCAAAAACTTTAGAAGGTACTTGTTTCATTGGACAACAAGAAGAAAATTGGTTGTGGCACAAGAGGCTTAGACACATCAGTTTTGATAATCTGGTGAAAATCAGCTCGAAACAAGCAGTGAGAGATATTCCAACCATTAGAAAACCTTCAAATAGAATTTGTGCTTCATGTCAAAAGGGAAAGCAAACCAGAGTCTCATTCAAAACAAAATATTACCACACAAGCAAACATTTAGAACTTATACATACAGATTTATGTGGACCCATGAGAACACAAAGCATAAATGGTGACAAATACTTTATGTTGTGTATTGATGATTATTCTAGAATGACATGGATATTTTTCTTAAAGAATAAAATAGAAGATTTTGAAATGTTCAGATCTTTCAAACATCTAGTTGAGAATGAAACATGAAAAAGGATCAAATGTTTAAGATCATATAGAGGAGGAGAATTCATTTCAGATGAGTTTACAGAATACTGTGAAAAACATGGTATCAGTAGATAATATTAAGCAGCTAGAACACCCCAGCAGAATGGTGTGGTAGAAAGAAAGAACAAAATAGTACAGGAAATGGCACACACTATGTTGGCTAAAAACAAAATAGCAGATAGATTTTGGAAAGAAGCATTCCACACTGCAGTGTACATCCAAAATAGGTACATGCTGAGAACACATGAAAGTAAAACTCCTTATGAGTTGTGGTTCAGTAGAAAGGCAACAAAAAAACACCTCAAATTTTTTGGCTGTAAGTGTTACATCAAAAAAATCGAAGATAATCTTGGGAAGTTTGAAAATAGAGCAGATGAAGGTGTCTTCGTTGGCTATTCATCAAAAATCAAAGCTTACAAATGCTACAAAAAGAGACTCAAGAAAATTATGGATAGTGCCGATGTTAAATTTGATGAAGGTAGGTAACGAATAGTTAACTTTGAAGAAAACTACCCAATTTATGAAGAAGTCATTGAAGGAGATGAGGAAAATGAAATAGAAAAAAAAACCAACACTTGACTCAGATGACTTAATTGATAACTCAGAGGTGGAAGAAAATAAGAAATTCAAAATAGGCAGCTGGTAGAAAAATCATCCTAGAGATCAAATAATTGGATATCCCACAACTGGTGTTCAGACAAGAAATAAAGTAGTAAGTAATTACTCTTTTTTATCTAGCATTGAGCCCAAAAATATAGTTGAGGCAAGCAAAGATGATAGCTGGATGAAGGCAATAAATGAAGAATTAGATCATATTGAAAAGAAAAAAACTTGGGAATTAGTACCTAGACCTGTAAATAAGAATGTAATCGACACCAAATGGATATTTCAAAAAAAATTGAATGAATACGGATAGGTCATTAGGAATAAAGCAATACTGGTTTGTAAAGGTTATGCACAAGTTGAAGGCATTGATTTTGAGGAGACTTTTGCACCAGTGGCCAGACTAGAAGCAATAAGAATGTTTCTGGCCTTAGCAGTCTATAATAATTTCAGAGTTTATCAGATGGATGTAAAATCAGATTTTTTAAATGGGAAACTTGAAAAAGAGGTTTATATTGAACAACCAGATGGTTTCCAAATTGGTGAAGATCCCAACCTTGTCTGCAAATTAAAGCAAGCTTTATATGGCTTAAAACAGGCACCCCGAGCATGGTATGCAAGGCTAGAAAACTATCTCTCTCAATAGGGGTTTAAGAAAGGTATGGTGGACAATAATCTATATGTCAAAATAGAAGGTGGGCATCTCATTGTTCTTGTTGTATATGTAGATGATATCATATTTGGTAGCAACAAAGATGAATCATGTAAATACTTAGAAAATAAGATGCAGAAAGAATTTGAAATGTCTATGATTGGTGAACTATCTTACTTTCTTGGGTTACAAGTTAATCAAAATGAGAAAGACATATTTATTTCCCAAGTCAAATATGTGAAAGAGATGCTAAAGAGGTTCACAATGGAGGACTGTAAGCTAGTTAGCACTCCCATGATGACAGGCTGCAAGTTGAGCAAAGATGACAAATCTCCACCTGTTGATCAAACCATGTATAGATCAATGATTGTAAGCTTACTATATTTAACAGCTACCAGACCAGATATTCTACAGGTAGTCTGCATGGTAGCAAGATTTTAGGCCAATCCCAAAGAGACTCATGTGACAGCAGTAAAAAGGATTCTTAGGTATCTCAAGGGTACTATGGAGTATGGGTTATGGTATCCGAAAGGTAAAGACTTCAACCTTATTTCATATCTAGATGTAGATTGGGCAGGATGTGTTGATGATAGGAAGAGTACTAGTGGAGGTGCATTCTATCTTGGTGACAGGTTGGTTGCTTGGCACATCAAGAAACAAGAGAGTTTATTTATCAACAGCTGAGGCAGAATATATTGCAGCAACAACATGTTGTACACAATTTTTGTGGATGAAACAAACTCTGAAAGATCTTGGTATTAATTTCAGTGAGCCAATATCAGTTAAGTGTGATAACACTAGTGCAATTAACATCTCCAAGAATCTGGTAATGCATTCACGGACAAAACACATTGCTATCAGATATCATTTTTTGAAAGATAAAGTTGCTGAAGGTGAGGTTAAGCTGGATTTTGTTCCAACTACAGAGCAAGTAGTAGATATCTTCACAAAACCATTGCCCAAGGATGTGTTTGAATACCTTCGTAATAAATTGGGAGTGGTGACCCTTCCCAAGAAGTGACTAGCTATAGGGATCACATTCTCAGGGGGAGCATTGAAGTATTTGTTTATCTTCTTGCTCATGTTCTTGTTTATTACTAAGTGTAATAAATATTGCCTGAGAATGTTGTGCTTGGACTCAGGGGGAGTCTGTAGTAGCCCTTTGGTATTATTGTCAAAGGGGGGAGAAGAGCTACGAGAAGCTACAGGAAGCTGCACATGTGTTGCCAACAATTCCAAAGGGGGAGATTGTTGAGCAAAGTGCAGCAACAGGATTGTCATTGTTGTCAACACAATCAGCTGGATCATTTGATTCAGTGCAGCAATAGGAAGTTCAGATGTAGCAAACAGGAAGTTTAGAGATCTCTCAGAAGATGTACAATGTTTTTCCAAAAATACCCAAGTGGCCCACATGCAAAAATTCAAATAAAAAGACAAGTAATGAAAGTGTCACGATATCGTGACATATTCAAAAAATAGGAAAACTGTCATGATTTCATGACATATTAGAGGAGAGAGAAAGTGCAAAGAAAAATGTCATGATTTCGCGACATATTAGAGGAGAGAGAAAGTAGAAGGAAAAACTGTCACGATTTCATGACATGTTGGAAGAGAAGAAGGCAAGTTGAAAAATTGTGGCAATTTTGCAACATGTTCAAAGTAGAGGCGCAAGAAGGTAAAACTGTTGTGATTTCATGACATGTTGGAAGAGAAGAAGGAAAGTTGAAAAACTGTCATGATTTTACATCATGTTCGAAGCAAAGGCTCAAGCAGGTAAAACTGTCACGATTTCGCAACATGTTGGAAGAGAAGAAGGCAAGTTGAAAAACTATCACAATTTCATGACATGTTGGAAGAGAAGAAGGCAAGTTGAAAAACTGTCACGATTTTGTGACATATTCGAAGTAGAGGCGCAAGCAGGTTAAACTATCATGATTTCACGACATGTTGAAAGAAAAAGTGTAAGGAAGGAAAACTATTGCAATTTCGTGACATGTTCGATGAGAAGGCACTTGCAAGAAAACTATCGTGATTTCGCAAAAATTTCAGGGAGAAGGAGCTCACAAAGAAAGGTTTCGTGATTTCGTGACAATTTGCAAGAGAGACAGTACGAATGAAAAAGTGTCATGATTTTGCGACATGTTCGAAAAGAAGGTGCAAGCAAAGAAAATTGTCACGATTTCGTGACATGTTTGGAGAGAAAGAGCTCGCAAGGAAAAGTGTCGCGATATCACGACAATTTGCAAGAAGGACTGTACGGACAAAAAAGTGTCATGATTTTGCAACAGTTTCGAAGAGAAAGCGCCAAGGAGAAAAAGTGTCGCGATATCGCAACATGTTGGGTTTTTGCGTCCCAAAGTGAAGAAAAGTGCCAAGGAGAAAAAGTTTCGTGATTTTGTGACATGTCGGGTTTTTGTGACCCGAAAAGGAGATAGAGTGTTCGAAGGCAGAAATGTCACGATTTCACGACATGTTCCATTTTCACGGGAAAAATATAGAGAAAGGCATAAGGCAGCAAAAGTGTCACGATTTCATGACATGTCATGTTTTCGCGGATGCATGCCGAGAAGAGTACAAGGAAGCGAAAAGTGTCACAATTTCATGACATGTCATGTTTTCATTGGTGCATGCCGATAAGAGTGCAAGGAAGCAAAAACTGTTACGATTTCACGACATGTCTTGTTTTCACTGGTGCAAGCCAAGTGGAGTGTACGGAGGCCAAAAGTGTTGCGATATTACAACATGTGTTTTTGCAGCAACAGCAACAGAAGAGTTGTAGGGGCAGTTGAGGCCGACGAAGACCGATGTAAGTCGACAAAATTTAGGGTTTGCAGCTGACTAAGATTAGGGTTCTTCAGCTGACTTAGGTTAGATTTTTCATCATGAAAAGTTTGTTATAAAAGGAGGGTTGTTTGGAGAATTTGAAGTGTGTCAAAGTGTGCGAATTACTATCTCCTAAGCGCAGAGAGCAAGTCATGTCAAATCGTTCGAAGTGTGGAATTTCACTAAGGAAGTAGTGTGTGCAACAAGGAGAAGATGACTGTGAGGTGCAGCAGAGTGTGCGAAATGCTTGCATAGAAAAGCAGAGCACATAGAGAAAAAAAAGGTGACCAGTCAGGGTCTAGCAAAAGCAAAGGTATCCTATTATCAATATTCTAGTTCTAGATTTGAAGTCCAAGTTGGTGCTTGGCATCAGGGGTTGCTGCTCCTTTCTGTTGGTGCAAAAAAATCAGGGGTTGGTGCTCCTTCTAGTTGGTGCTAATAAAATTGTTTGTAAAGTTGTTGCTTTGCAAAGGCCAAATTTGGATGGTAGTCCAAGCAGTCATTTTTTTTTCAGAGTAGCCACATTGGTGAACCTTGTTAAATCTTGTGTTGTGTGATGCTCTCTTGTTAACTTGCTATATCTATTTTGAGTTTGCTTTATTTTAGCTTTAAGAGTTGCAAATTTAAATTTTTAAAAGAACATGCTAATTCACCCCCCCTCTCAGTGTCACTATGAGTATAACAATCTTTATAATAATATTATAAAATAAACATAAACAAAAAAATAAAAATCAAAATATTTCCCTTTTAAGTATTATAACAGGTATATAATTAAAATATATACCTCTCAAACCTATCACATATATATATATATAAGTATATATATTTGCTTAAATCCAAGTTTAAGCATAATGCCTAGACTTAGGAATGGGAAATAGACTGAAGAAGAAGAATATTGGTTAGGAAAACCATTAAATAACCCAGATGTCCTTCCTAAAGATCAAATTCTGGAAGAAGGAACCCTATATTGGCAAGATGAAGACCTTGTTGTAGGAAATGAACAAGAAGAAACTAATAGAGAGGAAGGATCCTCATCCCCTAAAATGTCTTCGGGAGGAGCTGTTACTTTTGAAAACATGGAACAATTTTGGAAGTTCATTAATACTAATATTGGTGTTCTTAATAGAGCAGTCCATATGGACAAGGATCTAATTAGTGACACTCAAGAAACTCTAGAAGACGTATTTCACACATGCACTAATCACTTGTCCTTTATTGATCAAGAAAGTGATCAAGCTGGACCATCCAATTTGGATATGGCAGCTATAATCCAGAACATGCAACAACAACAGGTTACCCAACCATCTAAAGTGCTTGTTAGCAAGCCTAGGGTCATTCCTGCACAAAAGAAACCCTCATTTACTACACTATTTTTCCAAACTATTGAGCAATATACTTCAAATCAGTGAAAACCCAAAACAAAACCCAACACCAATTACCAACAATCTGGGATACAACATAATACTACTACAAATCCTCTTCATAATACTCTTCCTACCAACGCTTTGCATAATAGCAATATAGCGTCTAATCCTTATGTCACATCGTCATACACTCATAAATCCCATACCTATGTCCCACCAAACCAATATGATGGACAAACTAGTAATCTTGAAACCATGGTGAAATAGTTAGTTTCCTACATGGATCAGATAGACCCCTACCGTCCCTCGTACAATTATCGAGAGATGTGTAATCAACCTCTAGATCCTATAGTTGTAGCACAACCGTATCCTAAACATTTTCCTATGCCTATCTTGCCCATATATAAAGGAATCGAAGATACCTGAAAGCATGAGATTCTGAAATAAAGAAAATAGTGTTCAGATGTAATAAAAATAAAACCAGATTTATGCATAAAATAACACGGATAGAATTAAATTAAAAACAGGAGCACAACCCTTTTTATTAACGTAATTCCGTTCGGTTACAATAAATCTTTCGAATGACATATCCTCAGTTACAACCGATGAACAGTAGTCTCTTTCCGCATGCCCACATGCAAAATAGGCGGGTCAAACTGTATTGCCGCCGCTGGTGTTTAATGAATTTTAGCTTGCTGCTGTTCTTCACTGTATTCAAAGAAACAATAACAACGTTTAATAGCACCTGTTAAATGAAAGCAGAACGTCTGTCTTTAGGAAGCAATGGAAAATGCATGCGAAGGATTATTGAACGTGTGAACGAAATAACTCTATGAAAACCTGCAATTCTCACGGGGAACAGCCTACATAATCGAAAACAGCATATATCATGGAACCATAGACTGTTTTAATTATATTTGAAGGTAGCATGTATTCTGACAGCATAAGACTTAAGCTATGCTTTAATATATTCGAAAGATGCATATTTTAAAACATAAACGCGAGCTATTTTAAAACTTTCGTAAATAGCATATATTAAATTAACGAAAACATGTGCGGGATGCCCAAGCGGGCCGCTCCCGTTAAATCTTGATCTCGGCACCAATCCACTGGGAATGGGCCCGAAATCTCAAAGGAAAGAGGCGTCATCGAATTGATGGATTAAGGTAATCCAATGCGGGAAATGCAAGTTCAGATGAATACAATCGGATATTCAGTTTAACAGCACTTCGTTGTCTTAACAAAATACTTCGCGATTGTTTTTTACGTATCGAGCCGGTTATATTTATAGAGGGTTCGGCCTCTGGGAACATTAATGTTCGAAACCCTAAATCCGTAAGGGCCGCTCAGATTTGATCCTTATCGGGTCATTACTAAGCATGGCTCGCACTGACATCGAAAGTTATGAGGCATGGCCTCGGATCGGATATTTCGAAACCGCTCGTCTAATTAATGCTCGCCGTTGAATCCGTCGTTCTACAGACCCGCGGGGTTTTCTTCGAAAAGGGACACGTAGAGGGTGCCACGTGGCGGTCGTTCCCTAGATAGTTGACTGCATGCCTTTGACTGGTGACGTGTCGGCTCGGGGCCCAAAGTGTCGCGATATCGCGACGCTTTGGGCCGGCTTTGGCTCGGGGCCCAAAGTGTCGCGATATCGCGACACTTTGGGCCCGCTTGGGTCGGGGCCCAAAGTGTCGCGATATCGCGACACTTTGGGCCCGCTGGGGGTCGGGGCCCAAAGTGTCGCGATATCGTGACACTTTGGGCCCGCTTGGGTCGGGGCCCAAAGTGTCGCGATATCGCGACACTTTGGGCCCGCTTTGGGTCGGGGCCCAAAGTGTCGCGATATCGCGACACTTTGGGCCCGCTTTGGTTTTTGACAAAAGGCTTGGCGCGGAAGGCTTTGAAGAAGGCTAAGAAGTTTGTTAAAGGCTCTAGAACGACCGACTTTGCTCTGCTCATTTTCCGATCTTCCGAACTGCTGTGCGAGTGGTTAAGACCACTATTTGACCTCTAAGGGCTGCCCTAAAAGCTGTGTATATGAATGTGATCAATGTTTGTAATCACTTAATCGAAATGGTGCTGTTTTGGTGTCTACGGATGCCCCTTTTTGGGAAGCGTCGCGGGTGACGCAGTGCTGAGCAAAAATATACGACCAAAGCACTAATGATTAGGGTTTCTTGGTAACCTAACCAAATTTTAATGCCCCAAGTATGGAAAGGGCATGCATTCTTGAATCCTTGCTTCTTACGAGCTAAGGAATTTGATTTCAAGTGTTAACCTATTTTGGTGAGGTGTGACTTGAGCTTGGACATTGATCAATCATGATTAGGCAAAGGGCACAACTTTTTATCCACAAGGGAACCTTGTGCTCATGCTTCAGGAATGCCAAGTATTTGATCAATTTAATGATTGCTTGTTTACCGCCCCAAGCTGGAGCGTGATTGTCTTTGTCAATGATTCTTTGAATGCATGTCATTGCCTTGATTGGGTGTGTGCTTGTTGATTGGTGACTAAGTGTGACTACCCCCTCAAGCGACGAATCGATGAGGGAATGACCTTCGTGAGAAAAGCGACGAGTCGCTTGACCCAAGATGACTTAGGTTAGGGTGGCTTTAGATGTTTTTCCATTTGAGCACGTGCAATCTCCCGACATTTGGACCTATTTTTGGTGGGTGTTAACCCTTTTGGTGATGCCATAATGGGGTGAAATCATCAAAAACCCGTCTTCCCGTGGAGCGGTCCAGCTATGATAGCCTTCTTAGGAAAGTAGGAGAATGAGAATTTGAGCCCCGACATCGATTTTCTATGCCAAGAGGTTGAGTGCAAGAGCACTCGTGTCTGGCAATGCTTATTGCGTCTTTTTGTGTTGCATTTTTGTGATGTTTTTGTTGTTTTGATTTTCGTTCTTTACGTATATGTCATGATTTTATGCACAATGATTGATGTTGATGGGTGCATGCTACTTGATATGGATGGATGCATATGGTATGATAATTACCAATGTTGTATGTTGATTTAGCTTGATGGATGCATGATGAATGTAAATGCATGTGATATGCAGAAATGAAATGGATGTATGGACTTGGTGAGAGTTGGTTATGGCACCATAGACTGTTTAGAACTCTATTATTTTGCTATGTACAAATGTGGTGTTTCTTCTTTTTGTATTTTCTGATGGTATTGCAAGGATGAAAAAGCAGTGCAATTGGTTTAGCAATGTAGCTAAGGTTTTCTGAGACTCAGACAGTTTTAACTCACTAGCCATGATTGTACTTTATCTTACAAGACTTTTGAACAAGGTATGAATCGGACTTGTTTTTAACCAAGTTATTTCACATCCCTGTGTGTGCAATTGAGTTCATTTATGTGGTATTTGTCAGGATACCGCCGATGCCAGATGGGCTTTCAACCGAACTTGTATTGAGGATCACCTAATTAGCTCCACTAACTCCTTTGTTGTATGTAGTTAGATTAATCTACGGTGTTCTCCAGGATACCATAAGCTAGCTCATCCACATGCAAACATTGATCTGTACACAAGTTAATGTGACGGATATATCGTCATGCGAGAAGTTTACCGCCGATGACCGATAGGCTATCAACCAAACCGATCCTGAGGCTTGCCTCATGACCTGTCGGAATCTCGAGAGTTCCGGGGATTCAAGGTCAACTCCCTTCTTTTTTTCAATTGTACTGGGATACTTGCTCGTTATAGTGATAAGAATCATTGTTTATTTTGATTTGTTTTTCTTTTCTCTTGAGCAAGGGATATGGAGTGACGATAATCACTATTCTTTGTGCTTTTTGAGATGTGCACTGTGGGGTGTCAAATTTTGAAGTTTTGACATTTTGCAAATTTTTGACGTTTTGCAACTTTGGGATTCTTAGGGAATTGGGTAGGGAGGACGCTTGTCCTTTTGCCAACTCTCAGCATTCTTGGGGTCATTCGCACAGGGGGATGAGCAAGATAACCGTTTCGCTTATGGTAACCTGGATTACTGTGCAGGTTTCATCCTTCGTTCACACAACTCGGGAATTTTTATGTGTTTTAATTTGTGTTGGGATGTTACGTAACAAGGTGTATTGCAAGTGCAACTCTACCTTCGTAAAATCTGTTTGACTTGATACATTTCATTGCTAAAGAGCAAAATGATGACTGAATCACGAAAAACTCTTGATACATTAAGAGACCACCGACTCTGGTGTGGTAAAGTGCATGATGTTTTGCTATTTTTGTAAAATGGAACAAGTGTGGAACAAGATGGACTAGTAGAACCATGACAACCTATGGTGCCTTTGACCTATACGACCATGAATATACAATGTATGGATGCAATGCTTGGATGCAGCTATGTATTTTTGTATTTTTGATGGATTGATTTTGGTGAATATGAAGATGAATTGCGAGAAGAATTCTCTATTTGATGAATTTGAATATGCCTAGAAATGAGATGCAAATTTTTGTTGTTTTTGGTGATTTTTGTTGTTTTTGAATTTTCATGATTTTTGACCAAGTGATTGTGGAAATCCTTGGAGCGTTTTGGGATTGACCAAGCGATTGTGATAATCCTTGGAGCATTTTGGTTTGACCAAGCGATTGCAAGAATCCTTGGGGCTTTTGGGGTGACCAAGCGATTGCGATAATCCTTGGAGCATTTTGGGGGATTGACCAAGCGATTGCAAGAATCCTTGGGGCTTTTGGGGTGACCAAGCGATTGCGATAATCCTTGGAGCATTTTGGGGGATTGACCAAGCGATTGCAAGAATCCTTGGAGCCTTTTGGGATATGGCTCTCTTTAGATATGAAATGGTCGCAAATGACTGATATTCAAGGGTTCTGTTTCCTTGATACCATCAAGAGAAGCTAACCGGTATGTCCCGGGTCCGATTTTGCTATCAATGACATACGGACCCAACCAATTTGTCGCAAACTTGTCCCGTAGGTGGGATGGCAAACTGGAATTTTGTTGATTTTCCTTCAAAACCAAATCACCAACGCGAAAGTCCCGAAGGTGAACTTTCATGTTGTAAGCTTTCTTAAGTCGCTCTTGATAAATGCGTAAATGCTCGAGAGCATTAACGCGTCGTTCGTCAAGCAACGTAAGCTGGTCTAACCGGGCCTGCCGCATAGAATCATCATCTATGAACTCATGCATTGATATGCGCAGGGAAGGAATCTCCAACTCTAGAGGCATGACTGCCTCGGAGCCATACACGAGCGAAAATGGAGTGGCCCCAGTGGGCGTCCGAATGCTAGTGCGATAGGCCCATAGGGCAAGTGGTATTTGAATGTGCCAATCCTTATGACTGTCTGCGACGGTCTTTTTAAGGATGGCAACTAGCATTTTGTTTGACGCCTCTGCTTGTCCATTTCGCCTGCGGATAATAAGGTGTTGAAAAGTCGTGCTTGAATCTTGTACTTTGTGGTCAAAGCACGCACGTCTTTGTTCTTGAAAGGTGTCCCATTATCCGAGACTATTTTGGATGGAATACCAAAACGACATATGATGTTATGCAAAATGAACTCCACAATGCGGGGTCCTGTCGTAGAGGTAAGCGGAATTGCTTCCACCCACTTGGTGAAGTACTCTGTGGCCGTTATGATAAACGTGTGACGGCCTGACGACGCAGGGGAGATCTTTCCAATGAGATCAAAGCCCCATTGCAAAAATGGCCAAGCAGACTGGACTGTCTGCAAGGCCTGAGAAGGTACGTGCATTAGATTGGCATGATGTTGACACTTCACGCACTTCTTGACATAGGTGCAACAATCTCGCTCTAAAGATGGCCAATAATAGCCCATGCGAAGAATGCGCTTTGCGATGGCCATTCCACTGAAGTGGCCACCACATGTACCATCGTGCGCTTGGGCGACTGCCCAAGTGGACTCTTTCTGGTCCAAGCAACGAAGGAGGATTCCTTCATAGCTGCGACGATACAAGATGTCTCCTATCAAGACATACTTAGCCGCTTTCTGCTTGAGTGCTCATTTTGCGGCATGAGTCAAATCAAGTGGGAGACTACCTAACTTGAGGTAGTCTCGAATGGGTAAATACCAGTCCTGTTGATCAGAAACCTCGATAGTATGAACAGCCAATCCCTCCCCGAAGTTCATCCCTAGCAAATGCTGAATGGGATAGAACCCGCAAGAATAGTATTGTGTTGCTATTAATGGGAGTAGGGGAGAACAAGGACCCCCAGTTGGCGTGTTTCAGATGATCTCGGATTCGAGAGAACCTATCCGAGGATGGTTCAATTTGTATCATGTGGATTCCTGGCGTCGAGTCTAAACTTGCACGCTCCATCGCGGATTGCGATAAGGTTTTGACTTGAATGGTTGTCATATCACCAGAAAGGTCCTACGGAATTAATGACCCCAAGGAGGCCATTGTATCCGCAAAACGGTTTGATGATCGAGGGAGTGCCTCGATGTCATACCACTCAAGTTTTACCAAGAATTTGTCCACAAGGGCTTTATAAGCCTTCAAAACTGGGCATTTGCATTGATATACCCCTTTGACTTGATTGACTATTAACAGCGAATCACCAAAGATGTTCAGTCTTTTGATGTTCATGGCGATTGCTGTCTGAAGACCTAGGAGCAAGGCTTCATACTCTGCGTTGTTGTTGGTGCACGGGAAGTTTAATTTAAATGACGGGGCATTGGAGCACCCTGCGGTGTGAAGAATACAATTCCCGCACCACCACCTTGCTCACACTTAGAACCATCGAAGAATAGGGTTATGTCAGCCTAGGACTCAGGCTCATTGGAATATTGCGATTCTGAGACATGAAAGACCCCATCATCGGGTAGTTCTATGACCAGAGGCTGATTGTCTTCAAGAGGAGCCTCTGCTAGTTGATCGGCTATGACTTGTCCTTTGATAGATTTTTGTCCAATAAACTCTATGTCAAATTCCGTCAACAACATGATCCATTTCGCCGTGCGACTACTATGATAAGTACGACTCATCATGTATCGCAATGGATTCTCCTTAGACACAACATACGTAGTGTTGCTCAGCATGTAGTGGCGTAGCTTTTTGGTAGCAAACACCACTGCCAGGCAAAGTTTCTCAACGTATGCATAGTTAAGTTCGTAACTGACCAGAGTGCGGCTAAGATAGTATGTAGCCTGTTCCTTGTGAAGTTCATTCTTCTGGGCTAGCATGGCGCCCAGTGCCACCTCGCATAGCTGAGATGTATAAGTAGAACGGCACTCCTGGCCTAGGTGGTGCCAATACTGGCGGTGAAGCCAAGTATTGTTTGATCTCGTCAAAGGCTGATTGGCACTCGTCATCCCAATGAAATGTAACCCCTTTGTGCAATAATTTGTTCATGGGTCGGCACTTGTCAGATAATTGCGCTATGAAGCGTTTAATCGACGCGACCTTTCCCTGCAGACTCCTGAGCTGCTTGATTGTGGTTGGGGGAACCATTTCAAGGATTGCCTTGACTTTCTTTGGGTCCACCTCGATTCCTCGTTTTGAGACTATGAAACCCAAGAGTTTTCCAGATGTGACGCCAAAGACGCACTTCTTGGGGTTTAGTCTGACTTTATGCTCCATGAGGCGATCGAGGATCTTGCTTAAGTCAGCGATATGATTTGAGCGCGTGAGAGACTTGGCTAATAAATCATCCATGTAATCTTCCAAAGTTTTGTGCATGTAATCGTGGAAGATATACGTCATGGCACGTTGGTAGGTGGCACCAGCATTTTTAAGGCCAAAAGGCATGACCTTATAACAAAATGTTCCCCAAGGCGTTGTGAATGCCGTTTTGAGTTGATCTTCAGGATTGATACGAATTTGATTGTATCCTGAGAAACCATCCATTAGGGAGAGCATTTCGTGACCTGTTGTAGCGTCTACTAACGCATCGATGCTCGGCAAGGGGAAATCATCCTTAGGACTCGCTTTGTTTAAGTCTCAAAAATCGGTGCATATGCGAATCCTCCCGTCGGGCTTCTTGACGGGAACCATGTTGGACAACCATGGCGGATAATCCACGCAGATGACAAACTGTGCATCCAACAGCTTTTGCAATTCGTCTTTGACCATCAAGGCCACTGTTGGGTGCATCTTACGTAGTTTTTGCTTTACAGGCTTGATTGTCGGATCAAGCGTTAAATTATGCGTGACTAGTCGCGGGTCTAGTCCTGGCATATCCTTGTATGACCATGCAAAAACCTCCTTCTTCTCTTTGAGAAGGGCAATGTAATCGGCTTGCTCTTTGGGGGAAAGACTTACCCCCGACTTGAGAATCTGTGGATTCAGTGGATCTGTGCCGATGTCTACGTCAGTCGTCTCCTCGACTGACATGTGGGATCCGTCCTCCAACTGATGTGGAGTCGGGATCAAATGGATATCATTAGCTGAATTTAGATCTATGTTTGGAACCTCAAGTTCCTCTTCAACTTGAAAAATATCCTGAGTTGTCCTTGGGGTAAAATGAGGCATTTCACCGAAAGGCCAGTACTCTGTTGGTGATAGGGGTGAATTGACGCGATCCCAGTCGATGGCATCTATGTCGAGATGCAATGACCGTGCTGGATCGGCCGGATTGCGGATGGGTGCGGTCAAATCAATGGAGATCATGTGGATGGAATGAATTTGGTCTCCATTACCGCGGG
The DNA here is from genome assembly GCA_028583015.1 of Wollemia nobilis. Taxonomy (NCBI): domain Eukaryota; kingdom Viridiplantae; phylum Streptophyta; class Pinopsida; order Araucariales; family Araucariaceae; genus Wollemia; species Wollemia nobilis. The sequence goes on from JAQPPZ010001086.1 coordinate 38,270, forward strand.
TATGATAACTTGATTTTTCTAGATATTCCCTATACTCTGGATCTGGCTCTATGGGAACGGGCACGAACGGATCGGCCCTATGTGCCAAATGGAGGACAGGGTCTTCCCTCGACACTGTTGTTATGATAGGGTCTCGAGGTGGACGGTGCTCATTGTGAATGTGGAGCCATAGATCCAAGATCGGGTCCCACCCTGCTGGGTCGACCCACCATTCATGCCCTAATCGTATGCCCATCTGTCCCATTAGATCTTCATGAGTTAAAGCACGATAATGTCGTCGCGCATGTCTGAGATAGTCCATCTCAGTCTCATCTTCTGAGTCACTTTCGGAGATTCAAAAATGTTCATTCTCTTCAGTGACTATTGCTGGTGATGTTGAGGACTCTCCTTGCTCCAATAAGTTAATCTGGTCCCATCGCGGTTGTTCCACTTTTGGTGGAGGGACCTGACTCTCTTGACATTGTGCTAACTCAACTGGAATCTCTAAGGGGAACAGCTTTGAAAAGATGTCCGGACACCATTGATATTCTTTTTGGGGATGGGTATCCGAACTTTCGCCTCTCTCTGGCAAAGGAGAGGGATTACTGCTGTTACCAAGGGTGTTTGGTGACCATGGGAGGTAATCTCCCAATGTAAATTCTGTTTTTGGGTTGGCATAGAGATCTAGTGCCAATCCCCCCTTGTTGCCTATTTCTAGGTCTTGCATATTTTCAACCAAGATGTCCAAGGGCAGGGGGTGGTTGAACCCTACTCCTGACTTGTCATATGGCATCTGATATCTTGGTTGGCAAGGGAGACGCATCCCTTGCTCATATCTCGCCTAGCTCCGTATCCATGCCAATGGCATTGGCCGAGATATTTGAGGGCAAATTGTGGGTTTGACATATAATTGATGTTTTCAACAAAAGGTTCTTCGTCTGCTTCCTTTTGCCGACATGGTTCAAGACCATGATCAAGGCCCCCATACACAAAATTTGTCCGGTTGGGTGGGTGACCTAGGGGAACAAGTGTTCCTATGGGAAGGCGAGGTCTTCCCATATCCCGGACTGACTCTAATGCGGGCGTTGCCACAACATTCTGCACTATGTACTCCCCCAGGCCTGTACTAGCCATTTCAACAGTGATTGTTGATGCTTCGGAGGGAGGGAATGGGAGTCCTTCCTGAGTCCATTCCATGTTTGGTAGGTTTGGGGTCTCAGCTTCCGTTGTGCTGGATATTTCCTCTGTTGATACCGTTGATATTGTGGGCAACCCCTCTTCTAAGGGCTGAGCCTCTTCCATGATTTGTTTTCCCTTGTCCTTCTGTGTAGCCATGACGGGTGGCGTTGATGATGAAGGAGCAGATGATGAAGTCTCACCTGGCTGGGGTTTTGGTGATTCGGTCATCAGTGGTGCTTGCGGTATTGGACCCTGTTTAGATGGATTTAATTGGAAATCCAAATGCGTTGAAGGGAGGGTCGACTGAGGCATTAGTTGTACCGCATTGCAATACTTGAAGGGTTCCAAGTCCATTGGGACTACGTGTATTTCACCTTCAAAAGCATACTTTAAGCACTGGTGAGCGATGGAAGGGACACACTTCATGTCCCGAATCCAAGGCCGCCCTAGAAGTATATTGTAGGCCATCTCGCCTTCCAACACATGGCACAATGTTGGTGTTGTCTTTTGTCCTACCTGGACAGGTAGAACAACCGTGCCGACTGTCGAGCATATTGCATCATTGAAGGCTCGCAGTGTGTACGTGGAGGCTGTGATATGAGAGGTTGGCAGCTTCAAATGTTTCAGGGCTAAAGTGGTAATAATATTACTGGACGAGCCAGTATCTACCAACACTCTCTTATACGGGATCCCGTTGATCCGCGCAACAACATGTAGGGGTGGATCAGCCGCGTCATTCGATATTGCTTTGACTTCATCCTCTCTGAAGGTGATGACCGGCTCAGTACATCGTTTTACGTGTCCCACAAAGTTGTTGAAAGAATTTGCTTCTTGGGGCTGTAATTCGATGGTTTTTAAAATGTCCATAAGAGCTTCTCTATGAGGTGTTGATTGTTGAATAAGCTCGTAAATGGACAGCCTAGCCGATGTGGTCCGCAAACTCTGCGTGAGTTTGGACCGTATCGTGATTTCTGGTCTAGGCGGAGGTGATTGTATAGGGTGTTGTTGAGGCCGTGACGTTGTCGGAACTTCCTTTGTGGCTGCCGCAAGGGCAACTCGCCGAGTATTTTTTATTCCGCGTCACTATGCTAATCATTCCCACAAATCCTTGCATGGGAAGATTCTCGCGTACTTCATTAACTTGGAGAGGTTTTGCCTCGTGTCTCGTGAGCAGGCAAGGGGTCTTTGAATACCCCCATTTGTTGGTTGTTTGGCGCTATGGGGTTGTCCACGGCCAACGTTTTATTTTCGATTAAATCTTGGATTAGACCTTTGAACTTCCAACATCCATTCAAATCGTGTCCCCTTCGCCTATGAAATCTACAGTATAGTTCCTCTCTATATCCCTTAGGTTTAGGAGCGTTAGGGTCTATAGTCGGGATCTCTGGAAGGGTTACTAAATTTGCCGCCGACAAGCGGTCAAATAAGGAGTCCCTAGACTCCGTGTAGGGGGTGAATTATCGCTTAGGGCGATGCTGCTGATTCTGCTCCTGTTTCTTGTTATCTTTCTCATAACTAGGAGGCACTGCCTGGTAATTGGCCTTTTGAGGCTGCGTGTCTTGCACTGGCTTGGGAACATTGATTGCAACTTGATTAACCGCTGCGGGTTGTGATTGCGTATTCCTAGTCTTAGTGGTTTTATTCCACTCTTTCTTCTTAGGCTTGGCAATTGCGCCTTCGCCTATTTTAATCTCTTCTATGACTCTGGCTTGCGCCAAGGCTTCTTCTAAGCTGTCGTATTGCTGTAGCAGCAATAGCCCAGAGATTGATTTTAAGCAACTCCGTGCGAACATCTGAGTGAGATCAGACATAGGGGGACGGTATGGTAGCCTGGAAAGCAAAGCCCTCCATCGGTTCCCGTATGCTGCTATTGTTTCCTCCTCATACTGCTTGAGGCTGGCCAAATCACTTAGTGATGCCTTCTTCCTTGTGTTGAAAGCAAAGCGTTCAAGAAATGCATCCACTAGTTGATCTAAGTTGTTGATACTGTGTTTGGGCAATTGTGTAAACCAATCCGAGGCAGGGCCCGCGAATGTGGTTATGAAAGTTCTAAGCAATAATGCATCATTGTCTTGGATGCCGAAGCATTGACTCAAGAACCTCGTGACATGTTCTTGTGCGTCCTCCTCCCCTTTAAAGACTGCCAATTGTGGCAACTTGAAATGTTCAGGGTAAAGAGGTATGGGTACTGAGGGATGCACCGGATGACTGCGGAGTTGACGTAGTGTGGGCTTTTGATGCCCATAAGCTTTTATCTCCACAGACTCCAAACGCTCTAATAGCGCTTTGTATGCATCGGAAGATTTTATTTCTTCTTCTTTGGTTTGCTCCCGTTGTGGGTCAAGGGAGACTGGAGGCCTATGGGGAGGTGGCCGATTGGCAGCCCTCCCGCCTTGATGGGGCGTGTTGACCCATTCTATTTCTGGTTCATATTCCTCATAAAACTCTTGAGGAGTCTCTGGGCGAGCCCTATAACCTTGATCGAGTCCCCGCTGAGGGTACCCATCATTGTTCCGGGGAGTGGCCTCCCTTTCGGGTCTATAAGGTCTCGGAGGCAAAGCTTGACGAGGTCGCGGAGACCTGTCCTACCCCAACGGGTTGTGCCTCTCATACTCGTTGTGCTCTTTGGATGCGAGGGGTTGGCCCCCTCTCAGGTATTTCATAGCGTAACTCATCCGCTTCGCGTTGCATGCGCTCTCTATCCAAGCGGTATCGATACTCTATTTCCTGATGACTTTGTTTAAGCCGCATGATCTGGGCTTGACGAGCGGCATGTCTGGCGACTGCCGGGTCAACTGGGTCTGCCCTCTTTTGTTGAGGAGGCTTGAATGTTTTGCCCATGTGTTTGCCTCGATCTTGATGGTCGAGAATTTCAATGGGTTGCTTCCCTTTGTCGGGGTAAGCGACATTTGTTTGAGGTTCTGGCCTCGATGTGTGATTATGATATCTGGCAGGTGCAGAAACACAAGGTTCCCACGCTGTTTGTTGTTCTCGAGGAATGTGATGATCTTCCTCGTACTCCATTTTATGGGTGTGAGAGAGGCGGGCGGAGTTAGCTAGCCCGGTGTAAAGAGCCCTGCGCTCCGGATGTTGTTTTTCTGTTCTGATGGGAGGTAAATAAGGGATGCCATATCCACGTTGCCCCTCCAAATGGACAAGTATGCCTCTCTAGCGCTTCATCACGCTGTGGCAATTCAGACCTAGCCTCAAGAGGCGGTTGTCTACTTATATTGAGATCCGCATGTGAACCATCTTCCCGAAAGGGGGTGCGTTGAACGGGTGTATTCCAATGAGGAGGTTCCCAATAGTTCCTTCTTGAAGTGGCCTCGATGTGGACTTTGTTGTAGGCCGGATCGCCAAGATGGTTTGGCTAGGTCCTCGGGGCTAAAGCGAAGGTGACTAGCGCCCTCTCTTTTTGTACCTTCCATAGCGTCTCCCCTTGATTGGGCTTGGCTACGAGTGTACACCATTGTGATGTGTCGCTACTATCTAAGCAGATTTTATCTCGTTTATGATGATTTGTCTTTTTGTGCACACCAAGCAGAAATGAACACACACATACGCAAAACCGTGATTATCTCTTTTAAGGATTGATAGTGTGTCCTAAACTGGTTTAGTGCATTTTGATGTTTTGTTTTGTTTTTGCAATTTTGGAAGAACGTTTAAATGCATAATGTTGGCTCATATGACTCCCATAAATGGTCGCCCCTTCAATATACCATTGCCGGACCGATATACCAACCTCTCTATATACCCGCCCTTACGTGAGGGAGACTATAGGTACGTGAGAGCAGATGGTACGTGGAACATAGGCGGTACGGAAGGGGAATCGCTCTGTTTATGACACCTACCATAGAAGACTTATCCTCGCGTGCATGGGAATCACCCCAGCAACACTCGGTCAGCTTTCGTCGGGATTTACGTCTAGCAACAGTCGCGATCGAGGTAATGGATGCAATATCTCAAGCCAAAGTGATAATGGAATCCACCTTTGGTCTTGCTCAAGGGTTGGGGTTTTACGACCAACGCCTTGGTTTAAAGTACCACGTGGTGTGTGGGATTCATTTTACTTTGCAAATTTGAAACAGGAAACTGAAAAAGAAATCTTTCCCTATGCCAGACAGATAATACTAACTGAAAACAGCAAGTAAAAATTGCAAAGAAATTTTCTACCTTTTTTAAATTTTTTTTTTTTTTTACGCAGATAACGACATAATTAAATAAAGCAAGAAAAATCTGTAAAAAAAATTTCTCTACCTTATTTTAATAATTAAAAAGATTTAATTATTAAATGAATAATTACGCAGATAACTACATAATTAAATAAAGCAAGAATTTTTTTTTTTTTAAATTTCTCTACCTTACGGTAATAATTAAAAGAAATTAAAAATGTCAGTAAACGAAATGACCTGAAACTTCGCAACAGAAAATGATATGGACGGCTAGAATCGTTACCTCCTTTCTGCCCGAAATTGCTGTTTCTGACCTCCGGTTAAAAAGAAGTACCTGTTAAGCACAAGACACAACAAGTTTAATTAACTTCCGTGATTTTTTTTAAAATATGGGAACCGGTCCCACCGTGATCGCCACTGAAAGCATGAGATTCCGGAATAAAGAAAACAGTGTTCAGATGTAATAAAAATAAAACCAGATTTATGCATAAAATAACACGGATAGAATTAAATTAAAACAGGAGCACAACCCTTTTTATTAACGTAATTCCGTTCGGTTACAATAAATCTTTCGAATGACATATCCTCAGTTACAACCGATGAACAGTAGTCTCTTTCCGCATGCCCACATGCAAAATAGGCGGGTCAAACTGTATTGCCGCCGCTAGTGTTTAATGAATTTTAGCTTGCTGTTGTTCTTCACTGTATTCAAAGAAACAATAACAACGTTTAATAGCACCTGTTAAATGAAAGCAGAACGTCTGTCTTTAGGAAGCAATGGAAAATGCATGCGAAGGATTATTGAATGTGTGAACGAAATAACTCTATGAAAACCTGCAATTCTCACGGGGAACAGCCTACATAATCGAAAACAAGATATATCATGGAACCATAGACTGTTTTAATTATATTTGAAGCTTTAATATATTCGAAAGATGCATATTTTAAAACATAAACGCGAGCTATTTTAAAACTTCCGTAAATAGCATATATTAAATTAACGAAAACATGTGCGGGATGCCCAAGCGGGCCGCTCCCGTTAAATCTTGATCTCGGCACCAATCCACTGGGAATGGGCCCGAAATCTCAAAGGAAAGAGGCGTCGTCGAATTGATGGATTAAGGTAATCCAATGCGGGAAATGCAAGTTCAGATGAATACAATCGGATATTCAGTTTAACAGCACTTCGTTGTCTTAACAAAATACTTCGCAGTTCTTTTTTACGTATCGAGCCGGTTATATTTATAGAGGGTTCGGCCTCTGGGAACATTAATGTTCGAAACCCTAAATCCGTAAGGGCCGCTCAGATTTGATCCTTATCGGGTCATTACTAAGCATGGCTCGCACTGACATCGGAAGTTATGAGGCATGGCCTCGGATCGGATATTTCGAAACCGCTCGTCTAATTAATGCTCGCCGTTGAATCCGTCGTTCTACAGACCCGCAGGGTTTTCTTCGAAAAGGGACACGTAGAGGGTGCCACGTGGCGGTCGTTCCCTAGATAGTTGACTGCATGCCTTTGACTGGTGACGTGTCAGCTCGGGGCCCAAAGTGTCGCGATATCGCGACGCTTTGGGCCGGCTTTGGCTCGGGGCCCAAAGTGTCGCGATATCGTGACACTTTGGGCCTGCTTGGGGTCGGGGCCCAAAGTGTCGCGATATCGCGACACTTTGGGCCCCCTTTGGTTGGGGCTCAAAGTGTCGCGATATCACGACACTTTGGGCCCACGTTGGGTCGGGGCCCAAAGTGTCGCGATATCGCGACACTTTGGGCCCGCTTGAGGTCGGGGCCCAAAGTGTCGCAATATCACGACACTTTGGGCCCGCTTGAGTCGGGGCCCAAAGTGTCGCGATATCGCGACACTTTGGGCCCGCTTAGTCGGGCCCAAAGTGTCGCGATATCGCGACACTTTGGGCCCGCTTAGGTTTTTGACAAAAGGCTTGGCGCGGAAGGCTTTGAAGAAGGCTAAGAAGTTTGCTAAAGGCTCTAGAACGACCGACTTTGCTCTGCTCATTTTCCGATCTTCCGAACTATTGTGCGAGTGGTTAAGACCACTATTTGACCTCTAAAGGTTGCCCTAAAAGCTGTGTATATCAATGTGATCAATGTTTGTAATCACTTAATCGAAATGGTGCTGTTTTGGTGTCTACAATACCATAGAGCATCTTCGTATGTTTAGGATAGCATGTCATGATATATCACATGATGACTTATGATGACTTTACATCAATGTGTTAAATTTGAATTGAAGAATCAGTTGGTTACCATTCATGGTGATCCTAGACCCTTTGATATGTGTGCTTTGGTAGAACTTGTTGGAGTTCAATTTTGCATTGCTTTATCATCCACACATCCTAATTCTCATTATCCATATAAACATGTGAAACACACACCCATAATGCCATCTACTTCTTCTCCATTAGTTCCACCTCTACATACAGCTCAGCCATCCTCTAAAAAAACCACATTAGGACCTCGAAAATATCCTAATCCCACAACCAAGGCTTCTTGCTCTACTCCTATAAATTTTATACCTATAATAGAATCATCTATCGACATATCTACAACATCTACATCCACCAAAGGCATAGATTTCACATCAGAAGATGTAGAAAATGTTCCTTCTACATCTTATGCTCTTACTGACAAGCTTTTACCTGATTTATCTAAAATTCTTATATCAGAGAAAATGAATGGTGCTATGCAATATTCCCTTATTTTAAATAATTTGCCACCATCTCCTCATACCTTAGGTCTCCCATAGCCTATGGGAAGTATTTACCAAGTCGGGAGCTGCACTTTTATTTATAAGGGATATGACTGGGGTAGAATACCCAGAAACAACAAGACTCATTACGATGGATATGCTCGATGTTATTTTACTAATGAGTATATTAAAGCCAAATCTATAATGCTTAAATTGGGATATAAAGGGAAATGTTTGGGACCTTTCCAAAATGGTATGAAAGAACTTTTTGAGGTAGAACCATGGCTTTCCTGATGTGGTGTGGGCCTATTTCCTAGTAAGGATCAACCTTTCCCATTTGAGGATGATGACCATCTCATATGTTACCAATATTATCTAGATCAACGTGATGCTTTCCATTTAATGAATAAGCCATTTACATGTAATATGATATATATAGCCTACCCTGAGATGATCGTCGAATTCGACGATGAGTTGGAGGGAGATATCTTCCATGATGTCTCCATTGAGGAATTGTTACATCATGAATTTTATTTTGATGGCTCTATACCTAGTATAGCCCAACTTGAGGCCACGACTCCTCAAGATGAATTATCCAAGCTAACCTTGGAATAATTACAAGAATTGGGCGTTTCACCCGCCCCACCTAATTTTGAGAAAAATCTACACATGGAAGTAGAGAATGTTATAAAAATTAACATTGGAACTGAGGATAATCCTCACCTAATCAAAATTGAGTCAGAATTAAGTCAAGAAAAATAGGATAAATATATTGCATTTCTTAAAGAATATGAGGATGTCTTTGCTTGGACATATGAAGATATGACATGATTAGACCCTTCTGTATTTATGCATCACCTAGTAGTCCATCCGGATGCTAAACCTGTTAAACATAAACTTAGAAAAATGCATCCTAAAGTGGCCTTACTGGTCAAAGGGGAGTTAGAAAAACTCTTAAATGTTATTTTTATACAAGCCATTGATTATGCTGAATGGATCTTGAATGTAGTTCTAGTAACTAAGAAAGAAGCTACCAAGGTTAGGGTTTGCACAGACTTTAGAGATATTAATGCTGCATTCCCTAAAGACGATTTTCATCTTCCTAATATGGATCAGATCATTGATTTTACTGCGGGGATTGGAATGATATCCTTAATGGATGGATTTTATGGTTATAATCAGATCAGGATAGCTCTTGAAGATTAGGCTAAAACAACCTTTATCACCCCTTGGGGGACATTTTGTCGAAAAGTGATGCCATTCGGTTTGAAGAATGTAGGTGCAACATATCAACGAGATATGACTTATATCTTTCATGATATGATACATGATATACTACATGATTATGTAGATGACATTATAGCTCATTCTACTGATGAAGATGACCATTTAGATGATTTGAGAAAAGTATTTAATCGGTTAAGGGAATATCTTATTCGATTGAATCCAGCTAAATGTATATTCGGAGTTAAGTCCAATAAATTATTGGAGGTTATAGTTTCTTTACGTGGCATCAAAATTGATCCTCTCTAGATTATGGCTATCATTGATATGCCCGCACCCACAAATATATCAGAATTATGAAGTTTACAAGGTAAGCTTCAAGCTATCCGTCGCTTCATCGATAAGCTGGCGGATAAAACCGGACCCTTTCTTAAGCTTCTTAAGAAGGATGTATTTTTCCATTGGGACTACGACTATCAGCAAGCATTTGAACTCCTCAAACAATATCTTCTTAACCCACCTGTGCTTTTGCCACCTAGACTTGATCACCCATTTATCTTGTATATTTTTGCTTCAAATTTTGCCTTAGGCGCTATGTTAGCTCAACTTGATGATGAGAAGAAAGAACGTGTTAATTATTATATTAGAAAAAAATTAATTAGTTATGAAACCCGCTACACAATATTAGAAAAATTATGTCTAGCAGTCTTATTTTCTACACAAAAATTACACCATTATATGCTCAGTCAAAAAACCTATGTTTTTAAATTTGATCTTTTGCGGTATCTCATGAGTCGACCTTATTTATCTAGTCACACAGCAAAGTGGGTTCTTTCCCTAAGCGAGTTTGAACTCACGTTCATAGGACACAATTTTGTTAAGGGTCAAATCATAGCAGATCAATTAGTTGCTGCACCCTTAAAGTCTACCCATCCCCTCATCATTGAGTTTCCTGATGAATGCCTTAAACTAGAGGTAGACCATCCAGAGCAATGGTCCTTATACTTTGATGGAGCCCGATGCATGAGTGGGGCTGGTGTAGGTATTATTTTAATATCTCCATAGAAACATATTATACCTTTGTCCTTTAAATTAACATTTGCTTGTACTAATAACACTGTTGAATATGAGGCTCTAATCTTTGGCTTACGAGCTGCCTTGGCACTAAAAATTAAAAATCTATTGGTTTTTGGTGATTCTCAACTTGTTATAAATCAAATTAATGATGTTTATCAGACCAAAGATGATAAATTGCATCCATATAAAGCATATGTATTATAATTAATATCTTTATTTGATCAAGTTACTTTGGAAGCTATTCCTTGAACTAGCAATCATGCGGCTGATGCTATGGCTGCAGTTGCATCTCTTTTACCCTTGGAGTTAGAGGATGAATATGCTACCATCATTATTCGTTTACTCTAGGAACCCGCTTCAAATAAATCATGCTTATAACCTTTGGATGTGTTTCTAATCAACAAAACTACTCCTGAACTTTGGTACACTGATATCTTCAATTTTCTTCAATATGGGACCTTCCTTGAAGGTTTTAATAGAAACCAGTGTCGTTTATTGCGTAGACGAGCAAGTCACTTCGTCATAATTGGTAATACATTATATAGATCTTTTGAAGGTATCCTATTGAGATGTTTGAATCTAGAAGAATCTAGATCAGCTTTGAGTGAAGCCCACAATGGATCTTGTGGGGGACACTTTAGTGGTAGTGCTATTGCTAAGAAGCTCCTTAGGATAGGATATTTTTGGCCTACCATGGAGAATGATGCACATGATTATGTGCGCCATTGCAACAAGTTCCAGAAACATGTTGACCTTGTCCATGCACCTACACAAGAGCTACAGGCTATTTCATCTCCTTGACCCTTTTCAAAATGGGGCTTAGACATTATCAAAAAAATCAATCCTGTGTCATCTTATGGACACAAATTCATCATAACCGCAATCGAGTATTTCATGAAGTGGGTTGAAGCTATGCCCTTAGCTTCTTGCACTGGAATCCAAGGTTCCAAATTTATTTTTAATCAAATTATTTGTAGGTTCCAAATTCCTGCAAATCTCTTCTCGGATAATGGAACTTGTGTCAAAAATAAATATGTCAAGAAATTATGTCAAAAATATAAAATTCAACATCGTTGGTCCACTCCCTATTATCCTCAGGGTAATGGCCAAGCAGAAGCATCTAATAAAACATTAATTAAAATCCTCAAAAGACTGGTCAATAAATCTGGCCGATATTGGCACATTCAACTATATCCTGCTTTGTGGGCTTATCGAACTAGCGTTCGTACCCCCACAGGCACTTCATCTTTTGTTTTGGTTTATGGCATTGAAGTATTTTTTCCCTTTGAATTAGAAGTTCCTTCTTTGGATCTGCTACTTCAAGATACTAAAGTAGGAGATGAATATCGTGCTGGCAGATTTAGTCAGCTAGAACTCCTAGATGAGAAGTGCATCAATGCTTTGGAGCATCTTCGAGCTTACTAGAACAAGCTTAAATGAGCATATCTCAAGAAAGTTAATCATCGATTCTTTGAGATCGACGACCTTGTCTTGAAAGAAAATAAAAAAATACTAATGCAACTAAAGACCTTAAAGGTAAATTTGAACCTAACTGGATTGGGCCATATATCATCACTACTATATTTGGCTCAAGAGCATACAAATTAGCTACCTTAGATGGTAAATATCTTAAATAACATTTGAACATTATGCATCTTAAACGCTATTATGCATAAAATCTGGTCATTTCATCATTGTATATATTGTTGTTATTTTGCATATTGGTTCATTTTAGTCATCCATATAAAAATTTCAAAAACAATAATATTATTTATTCTTTCAATTCAAAAATTAAAATCAAAATCATCAAAATCTTCAAAAACATCTTTTATTTTCACACCTGTTAATTCTTGAAGTATTGCAGTTATATATTCAGTTATTTTGGATAAATTAGCATTTATTTGGAATCCCGCACTTTTACACTCACATGAATAAATATCTTGATTTTATTTTGGTATGATTATTAATCTCTCTTATATCAAATTCCACAGTTGAATTAAATAAAGTTCTGAGCATAGAGAATTGATCTTGTTATTTATTTGAACCAAGTATATCTCTTCACATTAAAATGATTTCATTGCAAATTCGATATGATGCTACATAGTAGAAGTGGTTTCTTGAGCAAAAAATTTCCCCTGCTATCCTATCATGCACATGGTCTAGAATATTTGAGAATTGACAAAAGGACAAGCTCACCCCTACCCAGAATAAAAATCCCTTGCTCTACAACCAATCCGAGCAAGTATCCCTAGTATAGAAAAAAAAAGAAGTCAAAGAAAATGAGAAAAGAAAATTATTTTGTACCATCATAGCAATATTTCAGCATTATCTCAGTTCCAAGCAAAAAAAAAAAAAAAAAGAAGCAAGAGAAAAGAACAAGCAAAATGCAAATAAATCCCTTTCCCTACCCCTTGAAAAGAAAATAAGGGTGAATGAGCTTGAATTCCTAGAATTATCAATTATTCGAAAACTGTGATGTAAGCCCCATAACAGGTGGTTTGTGCCCAACCCGCTTGGCCTTGGATAATTCCTAGCGTGGTGATATGTCTATCACATTAGCGACCTTCTTTTGTACAGACCTATGTCTGCTTATGGATCAACTAGCTCTTGATGACCCAACTTACATAGTAGTCTGGTACGGTTACATGCATATAAATCATGGTCAACGAATACTTATTTGGTTAATTCAAATTACTTGTATCAAATTTTCTTGCACAAAATTGGTAAATGAACAATACAATTGCACACACATTTGTATTTGAGATATTTTGTATCATTATGATAAATCAAGATCGGAAATGAACTCACATTTGCACATGAGGGTTCCTTATAAATCTACATTTTTTCTTTGAGATAATTTAAGATATTTATGCAAATATTTTCGAATAATTTCATCTTCTTATTTGAGAACATTTGCTTAGCATAAAAACAATTAAATACATATCTTTCCAAAATCCAAAAAACAATTTCACATCTTCAAAAATCTAGTAAATAAAGTCACATTTATATAATACTTTCGACTTCTGCAATGATGGTACAGTCCCTAAAAACCTAAATTGGAATTTTATGCTTAGCGCAAGTCCTCATCTTATATATCTTCTGTTTATCTCAAAATCAAAAACCAATTATGCAGTAAAAATATTTTTGGATTTTGCAATGATGGTATAAGTCTATACCTATAATTCTATGCCTAGCGCAAACCATTGTTATAATTTTATTTTCCATTTATTTAATTCATAAAAACATATGGCTTATACCATTATGTTACACAATTGTGCTTTAAAAAGAATGAACACATTTTTCTATTTTCATTCCATTATTTCAACATTCAATTTTGCAACCATGGTATAATTCCTAAGGAATTGTTCAAAATTTTATCACACTTAGGAATTTTATGCCTAGGAAAAAAATCATATTTTTAATATTTCATGCATAATATTTTTATGAAAATCTAAAAACAAATCATCACCATCATCATTTTTCATCATCACAACACAAAGTCTTAATACTGTCTCTTAAGCACTCTTTTACTTTTAGCAATATTTCTATACTGGGATTAGCTTGATGACCTAGCGAGCGGTGACTCAATGAAATGGTCTATAACAGCGATAATGTCCTTTGAAATTATTGTTAGAAGTCCCTTTTGTTTTCATCAAATCACACCACAACAACCAATTTGTTTACATTAGATTATTTCATTTAAAATTTTTGGCATGACAAAAAATTATAATTTTTTCAACGACATAATTACATGAATAATCAATCAAAAATTCCAAAATTGAAGCATCATCAAACATATGGACAAGTCATATCACAAAAAATCATATATATATATATATATATATCAAAATATATGTACATAATATCACAACTGGATTGGTATGCCATAATCTATACCCTAGCATACTCAATCCTCTCAAAAATATACAGTCCATCCAAAGAGCAACTAGTCTCGAGAAGCCCTCGAGCTCTCAACCTCATCTCCTCTCCCACCCTGGCATGGAGGAGGTGGTCCCATCGAGGTCCATGTTGTATCATGGGTCCTCGCAGTCGATCATGAGGATGTCCTCGATGATCCCATCATGAACAGCTTTGCAATAGGGACTGGCAGTGGTATCCTGTAGTTCTCTGAAACCACATGGTAGTACAATCCTTGAAAGAATGTGGTCTAAGCAATAGACCACACAATATCTTGAGTTCTCGCCCCTCTACTCTGAGCCCTAAGTCATGTAGCCTCATCCTACAGTTTCTGCACTTGAGCTCGGAGGTGGGCATTCTCATCCTAGAGATCTTCCATCTTGTTGCTCTCCCCCACCTCGATACCCTTGCCATTATCAGGCGATGTGGGCCTATCCCTCTGCTGAGAAGGGAGTACCTCCTCTCTCCTATTTTCCTGTTGTGGTATCTCTAGAGACTGTGGCACTCTTTGAAGTCTCTCTTGAGGAGACCATCGCTACTCCCTCCCTCTGTGACCCCTCATTGCATCAATGGTAGCTTGGTGCCACCTTCCCATCCATCTCACAACAACGTGCATTGGACCCTATGCCCTCATCATCCGAGGAGGGCGGATGCCTGCATACCAGGCATCATATCCATCTATGATCCCAATGTCATCCCCATCCACTAGCTAAATGGGGGCATCATCCACATCCTGAATCTAGAATCATTGCATATCTGGAGCCCCACTTAGTGTAGTACTATCTCGGATAGTCCGAGAGTACTCGTAATCCCTGAGAGAAGGGATCCCCTACTGTAGACTGAACTGCCACAAAACTCGGTCATAGCGGTGGAGCTCTACCTCTCCCCACTCCATCCTTAGCTAGAAGGCTCACATGATGTGAGCCAACTCTTGTCCATCCTCTCCCCACCATGGGTGCTCTCTCCATAGCCTCCAGGTGATCTGGTTAGGAATGAGGTCATCTAGCAACCTCTGGGACATTGGCAGATCTATCTACCGTTGTGACCGTCTCTAGAGCCACCAATAGAAAACTCAAGGTCTCTCTTGGTTAACCCCTGTCAGTGGAAGCCCTACCGGCCTTCGCATCGCAATGTGCTCCTAGCACCAAACCTGTAGCAGCGATGTCAAAACCAAACATCGACCTCCCTTGTATACGACCCCCTCCCTTGTATACGACCCCGTACATGATCCTATACAAGTGGCATAATACAAAGCTGCCCCAAGAAAATCTATAGCCATGGTCTCTCATATCATAGACCACATCTGAGAGCAGCCATGGTAACCTACATTCACTCTAGTGGCATAGCAATAAGCCACCTACTACCCCTTCCAAAACTTGAGTCAATTGAGATGCCCCAGGCATCTGCCGCAATGTCTTGATGTTCACCCCGCCCTTCTCTAGGGCGAAGCTAGGATCTCCGCACAGTCACATCATGGCATGGCCCTGATTGGCCATAGGAGTCATCAATCATCCTTATATGGGGATCCTCAAGATCCTCCATACATCCTCTAGATTGGGAGCCATCTCCCCTATCAGTAATATGAAGTAGGACGACCTCGGATACCACCTATCTGCTAGGGCTGTTAGTAGCCCCATGTCTGTCGATATTTGTGGCATCTCTACCACATGTTGTAGCCCAAAATCTACTAGTCGACCTCACTCTGCTTGATTGAGTATGGCTACATCGTCTCTTAACCCCCCGTATTTCCATTCCTGACTTTTTAGTAATCCCCTCTACAAAATAAACAATCAAACAATAAAAATCATTAATAGATAATCATTAAAATCAATTTCATCTTATAAAAAAATGATGATATCGTCCACTATTGGACAATATCATCCTAAATTGAGTCAAATCATAATTTTAAGGATGAAATCATCTCCAATTTCTCAACTTGGGGATCACCCCTTGTTGGACAGGATCGCCCCTATTTCATCGATTTTGCCCCTAGACGAAATTGACGATCTAGGGACGATTTCGTCCTGACACCATCGACAACATAAAAACGGCTGTGATGCCCCAAAAACAATCAAAATTTCAATTAAAAACCACACAATTAAAATTAAAAATATAATTCACCCAATTTAGATCCTTACCCGCAACCCGTGTCAGACCTCTGTCGATCCGTGCACTGTTTCTACCATTTTGCCTACAGAGCTCTAAAAATAGTGAAAGTGAACAGTAACAATGAATTAGGGTTTTACCCTACTTTTTTAATTTTATTTTAAAAAAACAACATTTTTTTTTTTAAATTTGCTTTTCCATCCTTTTACCTCAAACGTTCGATATGGGTAAAAACTCAGAGGGGCACCATAGTAAGTAGTTGTATGATTCGACCTATAATCATCGTCTAAAAAATTGAGTAAATTTTTGCTTTCTTGTAAAGTGGGAAGAACTCATTTTTAATGCATTTTCTTTGAAAAATTCGCTAAAGAGGGGGAAAAATGTAGCACCCTAAAATTGGCGCAGTTAAACCCTTAGTAAAAAGATAAAATTTGAATTTTAACCCCGAAATCGCTCGTTAACCGCTGACCCCATTTTTCATGCCATTTTTAGGATTTGTTTTGACCGTTGGATGATATCGTCGTCGATCAGACGAAATCATCCCAGATCAGACAAATTCGTCTGGAACAGAACGTCTAGACGATTTCATCCCAAAACCAATTTTTTATAATTAGATTATATTTTAACAGCCTCTCCAACTTGGGTAGAAGCGTGTCTGTGCAGTTGGAGATTCCTCTGCTGAGGATCTCCCAAATTAGGATGATCCCCAACCTCTTAACCTCCCCCTAATCCTATATAAACTTGGGATTTTCTCAGTTTATACCCTTGGGTGATCATTCCCCTGCAATTCTAGTTTTTTTGTATTAGAACATCCCCCATCATTTGCATTTGTATTTTCAAGTTTTTCATTGCAGGTTTTCATTGTGCTTCAGCTGGAGGAAGCTCGGATCATCGCAGGTGATTCTAGAAGATTTCAGATGATCTAGTCACATATCGACGATGATCTCGTATGATTGGAGGTGATCTCGATAGTAGTTCATATTGGGGGCAACCAGAGCCCTGATTTTGCATTTCTCATCTTTCTTCTTTATTTTTTTTTTATTGGTAGAAGGGGTGTTGAAAGGTCCCCGAACCTTGTACAAGAGGAATTACATGAATTCCAGAATGACAAAGGTGGTCCAAGAAGAAAATATTAAAGAGCGGGCAAACCTCCACACGAGGAAAGGTGTTGCGAAATCGTGACCAAAATGGTGATGTCGTGAAATCATGACAAGATGCGCCGATGCTGCCAAGAGAAGAAAGGAAGTCGTGAAATCATGACAAGAAGCGTCGTTGGAGTCGAAGGAGGGAAGAAGTCATGAAATCATGACATAATGCAAGGTTGCTACCAGAAGAGAGGAAGTGTCACGATATCGCGACAAGTTGTTAGGTTGGAGCCGGAAGAGAAGAAGTGTCACGATATCGCGACAATTGTGAAAGCCCGCTGTCGAAGAGAAAAGGTGTCACGAAATCGTGACAAGATGAAAGACCTCTATCGAAGAGAAAAAGTGTCGCGATATCACGACAATATGGAAGACCATAGCAAAATAGAAAAAGTGTCGCGATATCATGACAATATGGAATACCGCAGCCAAAGTGAAAAAGTGTTGCAAAATCACGACAATCTAGAAGACTGCTACCGAAGAGAAAAAGTGTCGCAAAATTGCTACAAGATGGAAGACCGCTGTCGAAGAGAAAAAGTGTCACGATATCGTGACATTATGGAAGACCACAGTCGAAGAGAAAAAATGTCACGAAATCATGACAAGAAGGAAGACCGCTGCCAAAGAGAAAAAGTGTCACGATATCGCGACAATCTGGAAGACCGCAGCCGAAGAGAAAAAGTGTCACGAAATCGCGACAAGATGGAAAACCACTGCCAAGGAGAAAAAATGTCATGAAATCATGACAAGATGGAAAACCGCTACCAAGGAGAAGAAGTGTCACGAAATCGTGACAATCTAGAAGCCCGTCACTGAAGAGAAAAAGTGTCACAAAATCGCAACAATCTGGAAGACCGTAGCCAAAGAAAAAAAGTGTCGTGATATCGCGACAATCTAGAAGACCACAGTCGGAGAGAAAAAGTGTCATGATATCATGACAATCTGGAAGTCCGCAGCCGAAGATAAAATGTGTCATGATATCACGACAAAATAGAAGGCCACCGTCGAGGAGAAAAAGTGTCGCAATATCGCAACAAAATGGAAGACCTCCGCCAAAGAGAAAAAATGTCGTGAAATGTGACATAATGCAAGAAAGCGCATGAAGAAAGAAAGTGTCATGATATCACGACAAGTTGCAAAAAAGCACCCAGAGAGAAAAAGTGTCGCGATATCGTGACAAGTTGCAAAAAAGCACCCAAAGAGAAAAAGTGTCACGATATCGCGACAAGTTGGAAGACCACATCCGAAGGAGAAAGAAGTGTCGCAATATCACGACAAGCAGCAACCTCACATCCAAAGCAAAAAGGATGTCGTGAAATCATGACAAGCTAAAAATTTATGGCCAACAGTGAAAAGTGTCACGAAATCGTGACAAGAAGCCAAAATGCAGCCGAAGGGAGAGGAAGGATGAAAGGATGCAAAGACTCGTCTAGATCCAAAAGCAAACAAACTCGGTGCCCAGTTAACTCCTCACATTGTGCAGACATTGGATGTAGGAGCATCCCTTAGGCCAATGGGGAAGGAATCTCTCCAAACATGAATATCCATTTCGTCAACTCCCTTGTTAGCAAGCCAGTCCGCAACTTTGTTTCCTTCTCGGTACTGATGCTTAATGATTAATTATGGGTAAATTCCAATTAGCGCCTTGCATTCTTGGAATATCGAAACAAGGGCCCAGGGAGGCACAGAGGTCCCATTGAGCCAGTTGATGCAGTGCAATGAGTCTCCTTCTATGATAAGTTTGTTGATGGTCAAGCCTTCCAAGAGAATCAAGCTTTGTAGCAAGGCCCGAGCCTCTGCCATATTGTTAGATTGAATTCCTAGGTTCTGAGCAAAGGCCAAAATTATTTCTCCTTTGTGATTTCTGAGAATTCCTCCTTCACCAGCTACTCCGGGGTTGCCCTTGGCTGCACCATCAAAGTTAAGCTTGTGCCACCCAGTAGGAGGTAAGACCCACTTGATAGCAGACCCGTCGATAGAAGTACAGGGTGTAGCAGAAAAATTGAAAAGATTGAAAAGTATAGTTAGGTCCGATTCAATGCCAGGAGGGGGGGTTTGGAATACGAGACAAGAGAGGCATTCTTTGCAGCAAGGGCCAATATTTTGGCCACAACAATCTTCTTATCAGTAGCATGGTTTTTGAAAATTTTATCATTTCTCTCAAGCCAAATCTGCCATAGGAAAATGTGAAGGCAAGCTTGCCACATGAATTTAAGTTGACTGTTCTTGAAAGGTCGGGGCCATTGTTGAAAAATGAGGGGAATGGAATGAGGGATGGCTATGGAGATGGTGAAGGTGTTGAGAACCTGGTTGAGCACAGCAAGAGAGAAGGGACATTCCAGAAAAACATGCGAAGTTGATTCACAGGCGTTTTTACACAGGATGCACCAATTGGGAATGAGTAACCCTTACATTATCAAGTTGTCAGTGGTGAGGATTCTATTTTGGATGGCTAACCAATAGAATAATTTGACCTTGGGAATGATCTTGGGGACCTAGACCTGGTTAGATAAGTCCCGGCCATCACTAGGAGCTTCTTGGTTGTAGTAGGCAGATTTAACAGTGAAATTCCTTGAATCTTCAAGGTTCCAAACCATGGTGTCATCTTTGTGAGAGTCGGGGATGATGCAGGTCCTTAGCAGGTTTTATAACTTCCTGATCACCTCGGTGATATGCCTAGACCCATTAAGAGCTAGGTGTTTCCATTCAGGTCTTGGAAGATCTGAGTTAATAAAATGACACACCTTATCTCCAAAGGTGTCTTCAGTAACCGTCTTGAGCACTGCAAGATGAGGGTCTTGGTTGAGAGGTTTGTCATGGATCCACGGGTCGTCCCAGAAGCGAATGGTCATTCCATTTCCAAGACACCACCTTAAGCCTTCCATAATGATCTTCCTTGTTTTGGTGACACCATTCTAGAAATGAGATCCGTTAGGTAGATTGTGCTCTCCAAGAAAGGGAACCTGATGGAGGTACTTAGCTTTGATGATGTCAATCCAAGTGACTTTTTCATTGATGGTAAGTCTCCAGGACTGCTTGACAATGAGGGCCATGTTCATCCGCTTGATGTCTCTGAACCCGAGTCCTCCATCCTTTTTCTTGGAACAAACGTTATCCCAGGAAACAAGGGAAAATTTGTTCTTGTTTTCATTTCCCACCCAAAGGAATTTGCGTTGAATTTGCTCAATTCTTTGGTAGATGGAAGCTAGAGCTTTGAAGATAGATAAGAAAAAAATAGGAATACTTTGTAGGCAAGCCTGGACCAGAGTGGCTTTGGCTGCCTGACTGAGCATTGAACTTTTCTAGCCTACAAGTTTCTTGTTGAGGCGATCTAAAACAAGGTTCCACATAGCTAAGACCGATTTGTCATGGAAAAGAGGTAATCCAAGATAGGTAGTTGGAAGGCTCCCAATGGTACACCCAAGGATCTCAGCAATCCTGTTTTGTCACTATGCATTAGCTTGATTTATTTTCATTCTACATCCTAGAGTTCACATCATCTAGCATAAATGCATGATAATGTTAAAATAAGTTATTAAAACAATGTATTTCCTTTAAATATACTATCTAGATTTATCAATTAAGCATTCATACTGTCATTTCCATTATTTTGCATTATTCTTGCAGTAGCATTTTTTTATTTTTGGTGTCTATTTCTATGATTGCAGGCTTCTGACGGATTCGTCTAACGAATTCATCAGATCGACGATGATATTGTCTGATTTTAGATGATTGACTGTGATATGAGATGATTCTATTCAATTGCAAACAATCTTGTCATATTCGAGATGATTTGAACTCCTACAAGCTTTAGAATCTTCATCAGACATCCGGAATCAGGTGCATTCTTTCTTATTTAAGTATATTCATGGTATTTAGGATTCATTCATGCTTTTTGTATTCATATAAATCAGAATTTCATATAGAATATATTATATTCATTCTGGCCAACCTAGGGATATGAATGATTAAAGTACAAAATGAACACATCAGACACATTCTCAACCTAGATGTGGAAACTGCCACTCAAAGTTTCCTGGTGAACCCCACCATCCATCAAAATTTCACCTTTATACCCCTCCCCTAAGAGGCATGACCTTCAAAGGGCCTCTCAGTCCTAGGTATTGTTCCATCCTTCTCTCATCCCCCTTTCGGGCACAAAACCTTTAGCCTAAAGGTAAGGACACAAAAAATTTGGGTCGATACAGCTATATGAGATACGATGCCAAGAGAGGTCAAGTTTGGGCTACCGTCTGCTATTGTATATTTGGGCATGGGAGAATATCATGATTGAGCACCTTACAGGTTTGCCATGTATATCCTAGTAGGATATGGGATATGAGGTACCTTACACCATGATATGGTGTAAGGATTAGAAGGAGGGTAGGAGCATCATATTTACTAGAGTGTGGTTGCACTATAATAGGAATTTTGCTCACCTGTAGCATGAACAGGTGGTGTGAAGACCATGGAGGAGTATTTTGACTTAGCCACAGGATAGCATACACTTGGTGATAGTGCAATGATATATATGGATGGTAGGATGCCATGATACCAATTACAATCTCTTTCAGTACCCTTGTATGTTGTGGTAGTTTGGATTACCTCAAGGTGTTTCATTGCCTCCTATGGTGTACAAACATTAATAGAAGGAGGTAGTAATTAGGATGCAATGCTAGATTTGGTTTATGTGGATGATATAGGCATGATATCATAGTATGATGTGTGGGATTGGGTGTAGGTGATGCATCTAGAGTCAGGGAGTAGTGCCATAGGTAACAAGGATGTAGGAGGTAGTGCCACAGGTGGTGCAGAGGTAGGAAATTTAGAGCCTATAGAATGATAGATACAAAATATGTTATATCCTAGGGTAGGATCATCCTAGGATGTCAGGAAGGTAGTTTTAGAGAAAAGTACCATAAATGGTGGGACTAGGAGGAGTAGCAGGATATACTCTAGGATCAGGTGTAAAGTTTTTAAGAGGAATGAGATAGGCTAATAAAGAAGCGAGATCAATTCTTGATGGATAGGGTGAGGGGTGTGATAGAGCAAGATGCTCTATGGGAAAAAAAATATGTACTATGAATGAATATTTATGCTCTAAGGGCAAAGCATGATGCTCTATAGGTAGCATAGGCATAGAGGGCTAGGAGTAGCGATGCAATAATAATTATGCTAGCCCAACTAGAGCGGGAGAGAAATTGAGTGGAGCAGTAGAGGGATAGGGTAAGGATGTTGAAGAACACTTTGCTACTAAGAGGTATCCTAGTAATAGACCTTCCATCATCCTCCTCTTCATATTATTGAATTATAAGGAGAAGAGCATTAAGTGCTCCTTCAACTACCCCACCTATACCTCAATTTGCATAGGGGTTGACCTCATAGGCATTGTGAGTGGAGACATATCAAAAAGAGAGTCACTATTAGGGGAGTAGCAGTAGGTAGTCCCAAGGAGATCAAGCTAAGGATAGTGGGGATAGTGGTGAGGGTGGATAGTGACATGTGGGCACCGAGCCCTGTATCATGTTTGTAGATGCCTTGTGTCTTCTTGTTGATGATGATGAAGAGCTTGATAGATCCAAAATATGTAGCCTACAAGTGAGAATCATTATGTAGTTTATTGATGATATATATATATATATATATATATATATATATTAATATATGATGCACTTTATTCATGATGCGTTTATAATGTGTTTATGATGTGATGCAATATTTTATTCAATTATTTATGTTATGAATATATGCAATGTTTAATGGATGCAATGATTGTATGCATATACTTTTGATTGTATTTCAAAAACCATGTAAGGTTATATTGTAATTCATGACTCTCATAAATTAATCAAGGGCATCAACCCAAGGGTACTGAATTTGTGTATCATAGATCTTGTGGGATGTTATATGGTGTGTTGTAATAATTGTGCTACTATGAAGGCCAAGATGATATGACTTGTACTTTTGCATATCCTAGAGATAAATATTTTGAAAGTGCTTTCATGATGTTCAAACACCCTAGTGGCATCGATCAAGCTCATCTACTAATAATATAGGTACTTGAAGCTTCTAATATCCACCAAGTTATTCAAATTACTCAAATATAGATGTGTGTATAGTGATTGCTCATTTTTTGATTTTGGGTGAGGCACTAATCATTTGTGACTTATACCGTTAAGTTAGCCCATCCACAAGTGTACACAAGTCTATACAAAAGAAGGTCACTAATGTGATAGACATGTCACCATGTAAGGTGTACTCCACTACCATTAAAGCATATAGAGCCTTGATGGAATTTAAACCCATGATTTAAGGACCTCAAAATTCTAGGGATTCAATATTTTATTAGCTCTTTTTTTAATATAGATGTCTTTTGACTTTGTGCTTGTCCTTTTTCCAATTATTAGGGTTAGCTCATATTCATGATAGGATGAGTAGGGGAAACCATTCACTTTATGGTGATAGTGACTCATGAGTTCATATTTCCTAGGCACAAAAATTTTGTTAATGTGTGATTTGTGCATGGTATTATAGAAAACATAAAGTCACCAGGAAGACCTATAGTATTTCAAGAACTAATTATGTTCAATGGAGGCTAAATGAGGTACTAGGTATGGCTGAATGATCGAAAGAACCTCACAAATATTCAAACCAAAGTCTTGAAAAATTAGTGTCATCTGTTTATTATGCATAGATGAATGATGGGTGTGTGTTTTGGATGTAGCACCAATGTATATAATGAAGGATGATGAAAGACAAATACCATAAGGAAGATGCCCTTTATTAATGTGATGAAATCAATCCCAGCAAACAATGTAAAGCATAGATCAAACGATGACCAAATTTTTATTGGTAATGGTGAGTAATGTAATGTGTGAATACAACATGCTTTGTAGCGATGTGAAATTAATTACTTATTGTTGTGTTGTTTTTTTTAAGACAATTGTCTTTTGTATTTTGATGGTTATTTTTTTTCTTTTTTTTGAATGATTTTATGATATTTTTGTATTTTAGTTTTTATGATGTTTTTGTATTTTTGCTATTTTTTTTGGAGTTTTGTTTTGTTTTGAATGATTTTCCGATATTTTTGTATTTGGATAATTTTTATTGATGTTTTTTCAATGTTTTAGTATTTTTTATGATTTTGTGATGTTTTTGTATTTTGTTTTTTTTAAGTTTTTATATTTTTAGTTTTTTTGATGTTTTTCTATTTTGAATTATTTTGTGATGTTTTTGTACTTTTTCAAAAATAATTTTGAGTTTTTTTTTTTTTTGCTTGATAAATGGGGTTGTACTCGGGTCCCCTACCCTTAACAAATTACATCTCTATTATTTAGATCTTGAGAGTGTACAAATAGATACACTTCTCATATCAATTGAAATGCTATAGTTAGAAACCTACATCATTTTACATAAAATTGATTTTCATTTTCTGGATCTTTTCAAATATTTATATGAATACAATTACTTAAAAATTTAGTATCTTTTTTTATATTTTTCTATAGAAGCCTTCACAATGCCAAAGCTTCACCTCTACCATATATACCTTGCATCTTAGTAGAGTAATATTTCTAAAACATCGTAGTAACATAGTTTGCTTTACCAATCTGGATTGCTAGTTTCCTTCTTGAAACACAAGTGCAACCAAAAAAATTATAATAAATAGTCTAAATGAACACACATTATTGTTACAAAATAAAATAGATATTACCAATGGAGAAAAATAAAGTAAATATAATTGGAGATGCTATGATTGCCAAGGACGATTGATAGAGGGCTCTACTAGGGTTTGATGAGGAAAAACTACTCTGCTAGGGTTTGATGAAGAAAAACTGCTCTGTGGGGATGGCAACAACTTTCGTCGGAGGTCTAAAAAATTGGAGGAATGTTGTGATGGCATTGGGTCCGGCACAGAGAGTGCATGCTCGTGATGTTTTTTCATCTAAAAATGACTGGAAGGAGCAGGATTTTCCAGTGCATGTTGGTAACCGCTTGTTAAAGAACAATGGATGTTTGGAACGATGTGAATCTAGGCTAGTTCTAGTGGTTCAATCAGACTCGATGGTGGAAGATGTGGAGTATCTAACTAAAAAAGCCCTTATTGGTAAATTTTTGGGCATCCAAATTTCTCTCCCCTTTGTGGAGGCTTGGGTCAGGAAGACTTGGAATCCTGAAGGCAATGTGGAGGAGATGCTGAGTGCGAACAACTATTTTATGGTGGTTTTCTCTTGTATTGTAGATCGTAACAAATCATTTGAAGGGGGTCCTTATTTCTATAACCAAGTGGGACTATTTATTAAACCCTAGCATGTGGGTTTCAACCCATCAGAGGAGCGGCCATCATGGGTTCCAGTATGGGTGCGGCTTCCATGGCTCCCATTGGAATTATAAAGAACTGATATCTTGCATAAGATTGCCCTTTTGCTTGGGAAGCCGGTTGGATAGTCACAACAAAAAATGGATAAAAAGGTAGTCTCTATTGCTCGTATTTGTGTTGAAATTGACTTAAATAATCCTATTTCAGATTCTATTGAAATACAATTTGGATCAACTACATGGGTTCGAAAACTTGACTATGAAGCTCTTCCATTTTGTTGCCAGATTTACAGTGAATATGGCCACCTGCAAAGAAAATGCCCTAATTTTATCCCACCTGTGGCTTCAAATCCTGGGCCCTCTTAGTCTGGACAAAGTTTGGATAAAGGAAAAGCCTCGATAAAAGAAGGGGAACGGGATAAGGAAGGTTTTGTTCTGATAAAATCCTAAAATAGAGGACGAAGGGCAAACAAAGACCTTAAGGATAGCCAGCCAGATGCTCTACTCAACCATTTTGAAATATTAGATGATATTGATCAGTGCATGGAGATATCTGAAATGTCGCTACCTGATGAAAATATAACAAGGCCAAATCAGATGTCTCTTCTTGAGGGGGAACTTAAGGAATCAGATCTAGGGAGTTTAAATGAAGAACAAAGGACTTTAGATTTGAGTATAGGGGACATGGTTGGGTCTAGCCCTATAAGGGAAACTATTTTGGAAAGTGGTACAGATTTAGTTATGCCCTCTCCTACTCAGGCACTGATGCAGTCATCCTTGGACTAAAAAACTCCTATGGTGTTGGGATTGCAGCAAAAAATAATTAAAAAAAGTATTTTGGATAAGAATATGAAGGTGGGTCAAAAGAAGGACCAAGATAAAATTAAGTTAATGGGGGAGACTTTGGTGGATTCAGGCTTGGTGAGAACATTGGACTCCCATTTTTATAACCCCAAAAAATTATTATCCTCTCATGGAATGTAAGGGGGTTGAACAGCATCCCCAGACAAAAATTTGTTTGTAATTTGGTTCGTGTGCATTCTCCGGATGTGGTGTTTATTCAAGAGACTAAATTGGCTATTGATAGTATGTTCAATATTGCTCCCAAGTTGTAGATAAGGGGGAAATTCCAGTGTATTGGTGCATATGGATATGCTGGTGGTGTCACTTGTTTATGGTATCTAGTTAAGATATCCCCTCTTACTTGGATTTCCAATAGATGGTCTATTTCGATGGTCGAGCATGATAATGAATCTGGTGAAACCATCCTACTTACAAATGTGTATGCTCCTATTGATTATAATGGTAAAGTGAATTTTTGGGAGCACATTTACTTTGTGAGAAGTTTGGTTCCCCTGTACCCATGGATTTTTTCTAGAGACTTCAACTCTATCACTTTTTTGGAGGAGAAACATGGTGGGGTGGACTGTATCAAGACTTTTTCTCCTGTCTTCAGTGCTCATATCTAGGCCCTAAACTTGGTTGACATCAAGCTAGATAATGGGATCTTTACTTGGCACAATAGAAGGTGTGGGGAAGCTTCCATATCAGAGAGACTAGATAGGTTTTTGATATCCAGTTATTGGATGGGTAATAACAGAAGTGCTAGTTATGTGATTCTGGAGGGTAGGGGATCTGATCATTGGCCTATCAAACTATCTGCTTTGGATTTAGGGCTAAAAAATAATCCCTACTTTAAGTTTCAACTTATGTGGCTTCGTGATCCTAAGCTTCATGATTTCATGCGAGGCTGGTGGACCACTGGAAAACCTCCTCATGGCACCACTATGTATTCCTTTATGAAGTGACTACAATCTGTAAAACATAAATTGAAGAGATGGAATAGACTAAATTTTGGGAATATTTCCTTGGCTAACCTGGTAGCTCTTAGGAGGATGGAAGAAGCTTCAAGTAATATTAGAGATCAGGGATTCATGAAGGAGCTTCTTGTCGAGGAATCTAAGGCTACAAAAGAGCTTGCTAAATGGAAACTGAGGGAAGAATTTTTTTGAAAACAAAAAGCTCGAGTAGATTGGCTTCAGGAAGGGGATAGGAACATAACCTTCTTTTATAAATTAGTTAAGGCTCACCATAATGGTAACCTGATTACCTCTCTTGTGAATTCTTAGGGTGCCCTACTCTCTTCTTTCAAGGATATTTTAGAAGAGACTAAGAGGTATTTTTCCTCTCTCTTCAAGGAGGACTCCCTATCAGATGATGAGAATGAAAAGCTTATTCTAAACTGTATTCTAGGGATTGTTTCTAGAGATATGAATGAGCACTTGATGGGTCCAATTTCCCTTGAGGAGTAGGAAAATGTTGTATTCAATATGAAAAAAGGAAAAGCCCCAGGACCAGATGGATTCTTGATTGATTTTTCTAAGGAGTTTTGGGATTTAATAAAATTTGATCTTTTGGAGGTGGTCCATGAGTCCCAAAAGAACAAACAGATGCTAAGGACCATAAATGCTACCTTTGTGGTGCTTATTCCCAAAAAAGAGGGAGAAAATTCCTTGGATATGTTTAGGCCTATTACTCTCTGCAATGTTGTGTATAAGATCATCACAAAAATTATTGCTGAGAGGTTGAAGATATGGTTGAGCAAAATCATCTTTGAGGAGCAAGGAGGGTTTGTTGCTGGACAACAAATCTTGGATGGGGTTGTTATTGCTACAAAATATATTCACTCGATGGGAAATTCTAAGGAAAAAACTATGTTCATTAAGTTGGACATGGCCAAAGCCTATGATCGGGTTATAAGGTCCTTTCTTCAAAAAGTTCTTGTTGCTTTTGGATTTGAGAAGGAATGGATTATATGGGTGATGAGCTGTGTTTCTTCTTCCTCATTCTCTATTCTTGTTAATAATGAGCCATAAGAGATTTTTGAGGCCTCAAGGAAATTGAGGCAAGGATATACTTTATCTCCTTATTTGTTTATCATTATGGCGAAAGGGTTGAGAAGATTGCTCAAGTCTCAAGTCATGCAGGGTCTCATTCAAGGGTGGGAGTGGGATAGTAATTTGCCACCTCTTTTCCCCCTTCAATTTGTTGATGATATTGCTTTGTTGGGAGTTTCCACTATCAGGGAAGCTATCAATATTACACAGTCTCTTGACATATATCTTGGTGTTTCTAGACAGTTTATTAATGAGGACAAGTCTTCTATTTTCTACTTCAATACCTCTTCTCTTATTCAAGCCAAGATTTCTCGCATTCTAAGATTCCAGGTTGGGACTCCCCCATTCATTTATCTTGGTATTCTAATTTCATATCATCCTCTACCTAAATATTCTTAGCATTCTATGCTTGATAAGTTTAGAAGGAAGGTGAATCACTGGACTTTCATATGGCTATCCATTGCAGGTAGAGTGTTGCTTTTAAAATATGTTGTTCAAGCTTTACCTATTTATAGATGTTTTGTACAAATAGCTCCATCTCACTTCATCAAGGGCATGGATTCTTTGTCAAGACAATTTTTATGGTCTAGAAAACTTGATCAATCTAAATGGATTTTGGTTAGGTGGGATTATATATGTAGGCCGATGCAAGAGGGAGGCCTTGGGTTGCGACAGACATCTCTTTTTGGGCAGGCTTTGGCTGTAAAATTTTATTGGAGATGGTGTACCTCTCAAGATCAGATTTGGGCTAAAATCTTGTAAATACTTGAGAGGTATTTCTGAGGCTGAGATCCCTAGAGTCAGCTTGGTTGGGAAAGGTTTAGTTATCTGGGACACTCTAAAAAGAGGAGCTAATTTAATCAAGTAGGGTTTGTTTTGGATTTGTAATCAGGGATCAAATGCTCTTTTTTGGGAGGATTCTTGGTATGTTCATCCTCCTATCTTGAATAAATATCCTAGGTTACGTTCCCTAAGCATTTTTTTCTTGGAAGCAGGTTGGTCTCATGTGGAGGACTTTAAAAAAATCTAGTCTTTTGGAAATATGGAGATGTACAGGTGGAAAGATCCACAATAATGATCCCTAGGGGGACTAGACAAGGATAGAGAGGTGCTTGCTCTTATTCCTATAGGAAGGCCTTGTTATTTATTGAGGGGTAAAGATATTCTAGCTTGAAACCTTGATCCTAAGGGAACCTACTCGGTAGCCTATGGTTATCAGGTTCTTAATAAGCAAAAGTATGGGAGTATTCCTGTAACTTGGTGGAAAAAGGTGTGGAACAAATTTGCCTAGCCAAAATGTAACTTCTTTCTCTAGTTGGTAGCTCGTAATAAATGCCTCACTTGGGATAATGTGAGGAAGAGGGGATTTCAGGGTCCCTATTTTTGTGTCCTTTGTAGTAAGAATGATGATGACTCTTCTCATTTATTTTTCCAATGCTCCTTTGCTAGATACATTTGGCACCATTGGTGGAGCGCTTGGAACCATCCATGTTTTCATGTGCTATCCCTGGTGGAGTTTTTGAGTAGTCTAGGAAGACCTCCGACCAAGGCCCCCTTCCTTTGGGTGGCTTGGAATTTGGGCCCTTCTTGCATTATCTGGTAAATTTGGCTTGAACAAAACTGATGCATATTTTAGGGTAGTTATTTGGTTGTTCAACAGATCTGGCAAAGGATCCTGTATATGGTTCAAGAAACCATCCATAGAAAATGTGATGTGGACCCTCTTTTGGATTCTATGGAGGAGAAGGTACAACAAGCTCTTGGTCTCTTTAGGGATGGTGTGAACTCTTCTAGCCCTAGTAGGGTTCCTCAGGTCATCAAGAAGGTTAGGAGATATGGTAGGTGGAGGCCACCGCCTAGAGGAGTTTTAAAAATTAATACTGATGGATCATCTAGGGGTAATCCTAGACATGCTGGCATTGGCAATGTTGGGAGAGATTATACTAGTGGTGTCAGTTTTTTCTTTTCCATTTATAAAGGTGTTCACTCCAAAAATTTTATGGAATCTCTTGCAATTCTTGAGGCCTTGTAGAGGGGTTTTCTCTTGGCTGGAATAGGATTATCTGCAAGTCTAACTCTCAAATTATGGTTAATATTTTAAATAGTAAAAGGATGGAGGAATTTAATTGGTAGTTGGCCTCTGTAGCCATTCAGATTCTCATAATGAGTGAAGAGTTTGAATTTATATCCTTTGTGCACATTCCAAGGGAATGGAATGTGGTTGTTGATTTCCTAGCCAAAAGGGCTTCTGAGCTACTGGATCCTTGGAGTATCAATAATTGGGAGAGTCTCTAGTCTAGGGACTCTCAACGCCTATGGGAGTTGATCCACAAGGATGTACAGACTTAATGTAGTTTGTTCTTGTATTTTTTGGGTGTCATTCTAGTCTAGTGGTTTTAGCCTGTTTGGTTGTTTATTTGAGTCCTGGTTGGAAGCTCAGTTGTACTCTGTAATCCAAATTTTTTATCAATAAATTTTTGCCCCTTTATTTAAAAAATAAAAAAATAAAGTAAATATTAATTAATTGATTTAGGCAATCAACAATATTTGTCATATTCAACTAAACTTTCTACTTCTTCTAACCATGGAAAGAAGATGTTAACTTCACGATCCTCAACCAAAACCCCTCTATTGGCTAGTTTATCTACACATTTGTTTCCTTCCCTTAATATATGTGTAAACCTGATTTCTTCAAACTCTTTGGCAAGATCTTGAATTTCCACAATTATATCTTGTATGTTCCATGGAGCCTTTTCTTTCCTCAAAATTGCACTTATTATTATGAGAGAATCACCTTCCATCCAAAATATATTCCATTTCATTTGTTTACATATTTTTAACCCTTCTAAAGCTTCCCAAACTTCAGCTTCATTATTTGTCTTAAATCCACAATTGAAAGAATAATGAGATAAAATCTCTCCTCTATTATTTCTAATTATTCCCCCTCCTCCTGTTGGTCCTGGGTTTCCTTTAGATGCTTCATTAAAATTCAACTTAACCCACTCCACATATGGTGGTTTCCACTTTATATTATTTACCTTATTTTTGCTTCTCTTGTACCCAATATCATAATTCCATTTAATGACTTGAATCCATCTATTAATACTCTCTACTTCCAAATTAGGGATAGGGTGAGTTGATAGGGTTGGTTTAGAATCCTCTATGGCTAAACATATCTTATTTTTCATTACCTCTAAACTATTTTCCTTTCCTTTAAAAGTTCTTCTATTCCTTTCTAGCCATATAGTACAAAGTATTGTATCTTTTGAAATATCCCATATTATTTGTAAAGCCTCACTTTTATAAGTTCTCTACCATTGCTTTAACCAATATTCAATTTTGCTATTCATCACCATGCATTTACCAAATATATTAAGAATCCATTTCCATATATTCTAGATAATTGAGCAATGTCCTAAGAGATGGTTAATACTCTCCTCCTCCTTATTACAAAAAAAACATTTAGAGGGGCCATGAAAATACCTTCTTATAAGGTTATTCTAGGATACAATTCTTCTATGACCTACTAGCCAAACAAACATTTTGACTTTAGGAATGTTTGGGCTATCCCAAATATGAAGCAGAGTTGCATTAAACAGAAACACATGCAATCCACCCAAAGTAGATAAAATTCAAAGGATCCAAAGCTTCTTTCTATATTACTGCCTAAAAAATGGAGCTTATAGAGACTAACTCATTGCAAATTCGAAATTCCCCCCAAATACCCTGTTTTCCCCTTTCCCGCCTAAAACTATGTATTTGAAATTTGAATTTTGGGGTAAACTTGTCGAGATAATAACTCCTTGCTCGTTGCTCAAAATGACTATTAATGCTTAAAAAATCCTCTAAGGCCTTCAAAATTGGCCTCCAAGTTTTACTAGTAGGATTTCCACTAGTTTTGGCAAGGTTTTCACTAGGATTTTTACTAGTTTTGGCATATCTCCCAAACCACTCAGGATATTGGGGTGATTCTTTCATCGTTAGGTCTGTTTTTCCATACCCTAAAAAATAAATACACTTAGAAGATAAAAATAAAAATATTATAAATTTTGGATGATGCAAGATCACTCTTACACCACTAGATGCTCCTGCATCAAAATATCTCTCCAAATTCTAGTAATATTATTATTATGTTGGTGTTGAACATTATATCCACGTCTTGTTGTGTATTCTCATAAGCTATTCAACTCCCAAATAAATTTATCCTTGGCACCTCTTAGAAAAATTATAGTTGTTATATTTCTACTCAATTGCCTCCTAGCATCAATGTCTTGTATATTTGTAAAATTCCATTTGTATCTTCCTTCTTGATCCTTGTAAAAAAATTTTGAAAACCTATCACCATATTTATATTGAAGTAATATCATCCAAGGTTTCAAAACTGGATCTAAATTGAGTGATTTTTTATCACACCAAGTATCCATCCAAATAGAAATTTTTTCTCCAGTTCCCACCACCCATATTAAACCTTTAATCATAATATCAATAGATTTTTTAAACCATTCCAAAGAGCAGAACCATTTGGAAGAGAGAATGGAGTAAATATTAAACTTGGGTTATTGGGATAAATATACTTAGAAGAATTCTTGCCCATTGTCTTTGAATCTCTTTATACAATCTCTAGATAAATTTTTCCATAAGATCTAAGTTTACATCTATAAGAGCTCTAAAACCAAGACCTCCCCTAGTTTTGTCATCACACAACTTGCTCCATTTCACCAAAGAAAATCTCCTTTTATCATGTAAACCTGACCATAAAAAGGATCACATACTAGAGATAAAACTTTTTTCAACTGATTTTAACATAGAATACAAAGACATATAATATTTTGGAATGGATTTTAAGCCTAACTTAATTAACGACACTCTTCCTCCTAATGATAACCATCTACCTTTCCAAGCTAGAAGTTTATTTTGAACTTTACTAATAACTGGATTCCATAAATCTATCCTCATTCTCCCCTAAAATAAAGGTATCCTTAGATAAGTTGTTGGTAAAATTGCCTCCTCCATTTGAAGTAACCTATAAATTCTTGCTTTGATATTAGTTGGAGTGTTAAGAAAATAAAATTTGGATTTATTCCTATTAATGTTTTGCCTTGAAGCTCTTTTGTACTCTTTTAAAAATTTATTCAAAGCTTTGGCCTCATTTATCCTTGCCCTTCCAAAAAGGGTTGTATCATCTACAAACTATTTATGGATGATGTTATCGATGTTATTACTAACCTTAAGTCCACTTATAAACCCATATTTGTAAGTCTTCTTTAAGTTCCTACTCAAAACTTCTACTATAATAATGAATAAATAAGGAGATAGAGGATCTCCTTGTCTAAGGCCTCTATTGGATTTAAAATATTCTATCATTAACCCATTGACTAACACTGAATAAGAAACTGTAGAGACACAAGCTTTAATTCATCTAACCCATTTCTTCCCAAAACTAAAATTATCTAAAATAGCAAAAAGAAAATTCCATTTGACCCTATCATAGGCTTTACTCATATCAAGTTTTAAGATCATAGCTTTCTCTTTTCTTAAAGCTGTTGAATGTATAACTTCATGAGATACTATGATCCCATCCAAAATTTGTCTCTCTTTCACAAAACCTCTTTGCTCTTATGAAATTATTTTTTCTAAAAATGGCCTTAATCTATTTGCCATCACTTTGGAAATAATCTTATAATCCATATTACATAGTATTATGGGTCTAAAAGAATCAAATAAGTCAACATCCTTATTTTTTGAAATTAGGAAAAGATAAGTTGCATTTATTTTATAAGGAATGTATTGTTTTACCCTAGACTGTTCCACTACCACCAATAAAAAATCCTTCACTATATCCAAATTATGTTGGTAAAAAGCTACAAATAGCCCATATGGACTAGGAGATTTATACTTATTAAAAGATAAAAATGCCAAATGAACTTCTTCTAGAGTAATAGGCTCCATCAATTTCTTATTTTCTTCATTTGTTATAATTGAAGGAACATCTTGAAGAAGGTTATCATTAAGAAATCTTGTCTCCTCTAAACCTAGAATATCTTGATAAAATTACTTAGCTTCTTTTCTAATTTCACATTGATCTTCAATCCAAACCCCTTCTATTGATTTAATTCTACCAATTCTAGAAGAAGATCTGTGTATTATAGGGATCCTATGAAAAAAATTGTATTTTTATCTCCTTTTAACCAAGTCTGTCTTGATTTTAATACCCAAAATTTCTCTTTCTTACTCAAAATATTATGATATTCACTAAGAAACTCCCTTTCCTCTGAGCTTGTATTATTTTCATCACATTTTTTAATTTTGAAATTTTATCTTTTAGTTCTTCTTTCTTCTCAAAAATGTTTCCAAAGGTGTTCTTGTTCCATTCTTTTAATCTAGATGACATAGCTTTAATTTGGTTTGGAAGAGCATACAACCCACCATTATCTAAAGAAATTCAATTTTGAGCTATCATATCAATAAATTGAGGATGGTATTTCCACATCTACTAATTTTTAAAATATGATATTTTTTTGAATTCACTAACCAACATTTTAACTCTTATTAACCATTTGATCTAAACCAAACCTTGTTAAGGTATTAAATTTAGCACAAGTTCCTTCATCTAACCAATGATCTAAGAGAATGCATCTATCTAATTTTTTTTCTATTAGGTTATGGACTCTCCTATTGTTGGTCCAAGTATAGTTTTCTTCTTCAAACTCAACTTCCCATAGATTTTTGTTTTGAATAAAAGCTAAGAAATATTTCATACTTTGGGTCAATTTCCTAATTCCACAAAAAATTTTCATTTAGGTTGGTAATGGCATTAAAATATCCAATGATCATGAAATGGGTTTCTTGGTATTTACTTCTCATAAAGGCCTTAATCCCACTCCAAACGTATAATCTATCTAACTGAGTTGTAGGACCATACACATTGAGAAGGATGAAGTAAATATCAGCAAAGTAGCAAGTGACTAAAGAGGTTGTCTGATGCCCAGTTTTATGAATTATTACACAAGATATTCTAGAAGGATTCCAATAAGTTAGAATTCCCCCAATTGCTCCTTTAGAATCCATAGCATCCCATTCACATCTTGCCCAAACTGCTTTCATTGTTTTTGAAACTTCTTTTATCATTTTAGTTTTCTGGACATATAGAATATTAGGTTTATTACTTAAACATAGATACCTAATATAACTATTATTTGAGGGGGTATTATCACCCCCTTATATTTCACAATATGATAATCATGTCTCATTAGGGTCTTTTAGACTCTCTTGCGTATTACCAATATCATTTTGTTGTTTGGTAAAGAGAATTTCAACCAACTTAGTTTGTGTTCCTTTCTCTATGTTATCTCTTGCTTCCCTTGATCTTGCTTGATAATTGGAAGGTTTTCCTCTTTTTTCCTTGCCTATATTAGGAGGAGGTCCTATTATTCTATTCCTCAATATTATTTCACCATTTTTTTTCAACATATTTATCCTCTCCTAGATCTATTATAGAAGCTTTTGACTTATCCTGCTCATTTTTTGGTATTTCCTTATTAATGGTAGAGGTATTAACTTCTAAAAATACATTTTATTTACCA
This sequence comes from Wollemia nobilis, assembly GCA_028583015.1. Lineage (NCBI taxonomy): Eukaryota > Viridiplantae > Streptophyta > Pinopsida > Araucariales > Araucariaceae > Wollemia > Wollemia nobilis. The sequence continues at coordinate 74,570 of JAQPPZ010001086.1, forward strand.
ATTATTTCCTCCTGAATGGTGCATGTTAATTTAAGAGAGACTTCAAAATTAGATGAAACACATTCCTTGGGTTCATCGAGAATGTTCTTCCTTAAATTAGGATTATATTGAATAGATAGTTCCTTGCTAATATGTTGAAATTATTATCTTTTGTCCTCTATGTTTTGATCTACTTTTTCTTCATAGGCTAAAGCCTCAAAAGAATTGGAATTTCTTCCAGTATCCTTTCTTATTGGTCTCCAATTTTCATTTTCTTTTTTCTAGATCTAGTTTTTGGAAATTGAAAACCATATTTATCCATAACCATTTGTAAATTTCTCTTATGATTTTCTACAAATGATTTTGTTGGGCTCTTCTTAGAGCATGATATCTCAATATGCCCTACCTCATGACATATTCTACATCTAAAAGATATATTTTCATAATCTATATTTTGGGTCCACATCTTATCCCCATACTTAAGAATGATTGATTCTGGTAAAGCTTTGCTTATATCAATCATGACCAATATTCAAGCATAAATAGCCAACAATACATATTTTGTTGTATCTAAAATCTCAAGGAATTCTCCTAGAGTGTTACCTATTGCCTTGAAGGTATCTATTTCCCAAAATTCAATGGGTAATCCAAACATCCTAACCCAAACTGGTACTAGGGATAGATTTACATTTTCAGGTGAAAATCCTTCATACCGGTGGGTAAGGAAGAGCCCTGCTCTTCCCATAAACCAAGGACCCCATTTTAGGATTCTTTCTCTTTATTACATAGAAAAAAAATTGCTAGGAAAAACCTTTGGAAATAAATTATAGAATCACTCCTCGAGACTTCCAACTCCTATCAATCCATTTTCTCAAGGTTGAAACCCCTAGCCAATACCCATTAAATTTACCAAAAACTGCCCTATATTGGAGAAATGAGGATATCTCTTAGGTGTGCTCACTAACCTCTACCACTAGGGATGATTCTAAGGATTTAACTATAAATCAATCCATGGAAATGAAACTAAAACTCAAAATATAATGAAATTTATCTAAAAGTTCTATAACAATTATGATATTTGTTAAAAACTTTATAAAATTTTCATGCACAATTTCTAAGATAAAGAAAGGGAAAAAATAACTTGGCTAAAAACTTCTTTGTCCATATAGAATGTCTTGCCTTGCTAAAGTCTAGCCCTTCATTGCTCTTCCCATTGTTCGAACCCTGGTTGGAAAATAATTACAATTTTGTTTTTCGTGACTTGAAAAATCATCACTGCCCTTGTTTCAAATGATTGACTTCACAGGGTTTTATCTCCATCAATATTACTAAGATGTTTGCATATGACCTCTCATTTTAAATCTTTTCAAATTTTGCACAATTTGGTCCAATAATTAGCTGAATTAGATAACTCTTCACGAAGATATGTTTCCTAAAATATGAGATGTTTTTTCAGGAAAAACCCTAATGGTTCACACTTTGTAATTTTTTTTTCACGATTTTAAAAATTGCCACTACCCTTGTTCCAAATGGTTGACTTCATAGGGTCGTATATACCTCAATATTGCTTTTTTTGAGTTTTATTTTATTTCGAATGATTTTTTTATATTTTTTTATTTTGATGATTTTTATGATGTTTTTGTATTTTGATGTTTTTTCAATGTTTTTGTATTTTTGACAATTTTGTGATGTTTTTGTATTTTGGTTTTTTTTTTATGTTTTTATGTTTTTGATGATTTTTTGATGTTTTGTATTTTTTTTGTATATGTACAATTCTAGCCATGAACTAGGCATAGAAGGCATGCAAATGAAGGATATTGATAGGTTTAGGTTCCTCAATTCCCTCAAGGGTAGCAATTTTATATGCTCTAGTGCCAAATGTTTGCATGACGATGAGTGGACCAAACCAGTTGGTGATTAACTTGTCACACAAGTGTGATGGAAGGCTTGAATTTTGTTAATTTTATTTAAGAGCTAAATCATCGACTTGAAATTATTGAGGATGCACTTTGTTATTGTGTGCATGTTTGACCCTATACTGATCGATGTAAAGGTTCTCAAGTGCACTAATTCATCATTCATAAATCAAGGTTAGTTGATCAAGGTGCACTTTCTATGCAGTATCATCATCGATAAATTATTATAATAATATATGCAATGATGGGATTTTGAGCTCAAGAGGCATGATAGCCTCGACACCATAAACTAATGAGAATGGTGTTGCTCTGATTGGCATGCATATACTTGTTTGATAAGACCATAACACTAGGCGAAGTTGAAGATACCAATCCTTGTGATTTAATTTAACTGATTTCTTTAGAATGGAAATGATAGTCTTTTTTGTTGCCTTCGCTTATCCATTACTTTGCAGATAGTAAGGAGTCGAGAAGTTATGTTGAGTGTTATACTTAGTGCAAAGTGCTCACACATCCTTATTCTTTAATGGAGTACCATTATTATAAATTATCTTGGATGGTATGCCAAAACAAAAAATGATGCGATGGAGTATGAACTTCATGATTTAAAGTTCGTTCATACTAGTAAGAGGAATTGCCTCAACCCATTTGGTAAAGTACTTAGTAGCTATAATGATGAATGTATGGCGTCCCAAGGAAGGAGATATTTTTCCTACAATATTGATATCCCATTGTGACAACAACCAAAGAGCTTGAATTGGTTGCAATGCCTGTGATGGTACATGGGTTAAGTTGGCATGATGTTGATATTTTAGATATTTCTTGATATATGTATAGCAATTACGTTCCATGGTGGGACAATAGTAACCCATGTGTAATATACACTTTGTGATGGCCATCCCACTAAAATCACCCCCACACGTTCCATCATGTGCTTGAGCAATAATCCAATTGGCCTCTTGCGATTCAAGACAACGTAATAGGATATCATCAAAGCTAAGATGATAAATAATGTTGTACAAGAGTGTGTAACAAACTACTTTTTTCTTGAATGTGTATTTAGTAGTTGAGGATAAACTTGTATGTAGAGTAGCCATTTTTATAAAGTCCTTTATTTGCAAGAAGCTATCATTGTATGGCTCAGTTTAAATAAATTTTACATTTTCTTCTACCTGATATGAAACCTATTCAATGGTTGATTGATATAGTATCTTTATTTTGAAATATGTAGTGCTATTGATGGGATTTTGTAGTATGAGTGATCCAAGAGAGGTCATGGTGTCTGTGAACCAATTTTTTGATCTAGGCATATTATCGATTTCATACCAATCAAAATGCTTGAGCATATTTATGACATTCTATTTATATTGCTTCAAAATTGGGTCTTTGCATTGGTAGATCCCCTTTATTTGTTTAACGATAAGTTCAAAATCACCAAAAATATTGATTTTTTTGATGCCTAAGGCTATAGTAGTCTGAAGGCCTAGGATTAAGGCTTCATATTCCATATAGTTATTGGTACAAGGGAATCTAAGTTTGAATTACAAGGGCATAGGAGCTCCTTGAGGCATGAAGAAAACAACTCCATCATCTCCCCCTTGTTCACATTTAGAATTTTTAAATAATAGGACAACATCATCCTCCTCCTTTGGTGTGATATTTTCCTCTTGCTCTGTGATGTTGAATACATTTTCGTCAAACAACTTGATAATAAACGAGTGCTCATCTAGTAATGGAGCTTAAGAAAGTTGATATGCTATTACCTGGCCCTTAATGGACTTTTGGCTAATGAATTCGAGATCAAATTCCATCAAGAAAATTATCCATTTGGAAGTTCTCCTATTTTTTGTTTTCTTGCATAGTGCATGTTAAGCTTACATATGCATTTTAAGAGTTGTCTTAATCCCTAAAAATACTTCAAGTTCATTGATGAAGACTCATCAAGTGGAGACCTTGAAGAAAATATAAATGATTAGTTATGATATTAGAATATTGAAATGTAATACTTTACGACGAGTATTGTTATAAGTCTTCATGGTTATGAAGAGGGAATAAATATTTTTTATATAAAATTCTTGTTATATTAATCAAGAAATGAAAGACCAAGTGTTGTTATTCTTTAATGTAAAGTTTTTTGGAATATTTAGTTGTGTATTAATGGAAAGAATGTGAGGAATCTAGTTTCATGGTGTATGGTTGTTTTATTCTTTACATTGAATATAAAGGAAGTGATAAATTCTAGTGTTATGTTTTAAAAGTATTTAAATTTGTAATTTATAGAAATATTTTATGTTATGATTTAATATAGCACTTTATTTCCTTTTTTGGAGAGATGGTTATATTTTAATTGTTTATATTATTGGGGTTGTTTGGGGTTTTGGGCATGAATCTAGGGCCATATTAGAAAACCCTTGAGTCAATATGTACCCAAGCTTAGGATTTGTGGTGATGCAAACTAGGTATTGTGAATTTAGGAGGAGTTTTGGTGATGCAATAACTAGATATTTGTGAATGATACACCTTGAATAGTGAGATTTGGGTGTTCTCAAAGTGGTGAGGCTTATGGGTATTCCAAAGAGATAAGGCTTAGATAAATTCCTAGCAGTGAGGTCTAGGAATATAAATTATGGTTTTATCCATAGAGTCATTCACAAGATAGTATAGTGGTGGCACCATGAACAATGAGGCTCGGGTAACCATGCTCATTACTAGGTGAGTGGAAATGACCTAACTAAGCTCATGAAGGTACAAGTAACTAAGAACTAAGGAATTATACTATAATAATACTCTATAGATATACTTATGTAGGGTTAGGGAATAGATGTCACCCTTTAAGTGTTATGGATCTTAAAGGATAATTCCTATGCCATGGTCAAGTTGTCCTATATTGGTGAGGGTATTGAAAAAGTGAGGGGATCATTGATGTCATCCTTTCTAAATGGTGAGGTTTAGAAAGGTGAACCCCAAAAGTATGGGAAGTTGGACATTCTTGTCCACTTGAATGTTGTCTACAATAACATCAAACTCAAAATGTGGTTATGCCTTACAAATACTAATAAATATTGAGATTTATTTATGAGTCATTTATTGTGAATTTGGAAATAAATATCTCTCCCTTGGGTCGATTTGGTGGGCTATTACAGTTTTTATCAGATCCTAGGTCATATGACTAGAAGCTTCTATGGAGAGAACCTAGGTTGAGGCTTGAATTGATGTGCTACTTTGAGGAGGCTTACTTTTCTAGGGATCTTAAGTTAATTTGGGACAAGGTGGGTATTGCATGTCATTTTGATTGGTTAGACCAAGGAGTAAAAATCCTAGAAAGGATAGTTTCTTATTGAGGATGGCACCTTGTAGTGAGGCAAGTGTGGCCATGATCATTATTAGGTGAATGATTGTAGATGCCTAAAAATATCACTTTATCCCTTTTGTAATGCTAATATTAAGTTAATTTGCAAAAATCCCCTAGAAATCCATTTAATTTACATTAAAATAATATTTAGCTACTTAATCCCATTTTCTCCACTAAGTCCCCTCCTACACCTAGCCCTTGGTCACCATGCTACCACCCCTCTAACCTAGCCTAAGGCCACCTCACCCTAGTATACCCTTTGACTCTATCATAGCTCCACCTCATCCTAGCCTACTCTACCCCCTACTCTCCACATCCCCATGCTCATTCAATGCCATAAATGGGATGAATGCTTTCTTCACCCATGTACATCAATGACATAAATAATTTTCATCCACATGCTATAAATGGGATGAGTAATTTCTTGTCTAATGCATTTATGAGGTATGGTGCACCCATGCCTATTTATTGTATATGGATGGGTGAGGAATGTTTCCATCCAAATCCATTTATGAGGCATGGTGCACCCTTCTACCTCATAGGCCATCTCACAGGACACATCACCCCCTAACCTTGGACAAATTCTATAAATAGCTTCTCATTTATTTCATTTTTAAGAATGTGACAAGTGCTTACCAAAACTTTACCAAAATCACTCTAGCCCTCATTTGCATACAAACCCTCCTTTGTGCTAACCTCCATGGATGCCCTTGTATGTCTCTTTTTGTGCCTTATTCTTTTTTAAACTTCTTGTAAGTTTGGGCTTATATGGTCATCAGACTCAGCTAGAATCTCCTTGGGAACCAAAAAGAAAATTCTCCAAAGGAAATCTCTATCAAGCCAAGTTAGAGCCAATCGTATATAAATGTACGTTTCACATTTAGAACCATACCCTAGGGCACGATTCCCTCTAGGAACTAATTTTAGTCATTTTTAGACCAAAGAATAAAAAATCAAGGCGAGTAAAGATATTTTTGTCTATTTTTAGCTTAATTTAGCTTTGTTATAAAGCAATAGATTAGACTTTCAATTGTTTTGCACTTTCATCAATCTGGGTCTAATCAAGATAGGTCCACAAGTGCTACTAACTCCTTGTATTGATTGTATGTAGGTGTTAGAGACTCTACTCAATTAGTGGTGGTAGGCATAAATCCTTCCCCCCTTTGAGATGGTCAGAAGATGAAGGGTGTCATAATTGTTTACTAAAAAAGGGCTTCTTCATTAGAAGATCCTAATTATATCCTAAGGAATGAAATTTGTAAAAGGACTCAATTAACACCTTTTCTTTATCAATGAGATGGCATGTCTTTTTTTACTATAGTTTGGTGATCATAGTGGGACCTCTAACCTTCTTGCTTTGTCTTGTTAGATTTTTATCTATTTTACTCATATATTTCTATTTTTGGATATGTTTTAAGGTTTAAAATCTACCATAGAATTTATAAAAAAGACCCATCAATCTAGATCCAAGGTAGAATCCTTTTCTAGTCTATAGGCTAGAATTGTACAAAGGGGTATGATTGACACCCAGAATCATGTAAACTCATACGATTACTAAATAGCTCTAAAAATTGGATCCATTAGGGCATGTAGTTTTTTTTAAATAGCTAACACAACCACAACAATTACAGGTAGGTATAAGGTTGTGTCATTTACCTCACCATCATAATCAATTGCTTTCTTAGGCCAACTCACCTTACAAAAAGGAATTCAAAAGTGTAATTTCTCATCTATCAACTTCTCAAATCAACACTTTTAGTTTATTTCCATTATGCATTTCTTTTTTAGAATCTTAGCCTTGGTTTTCAATAGAATATTTGCCATGTATTGTGTATAGGGTTCTATTAGTTAGGGAAAGTTGCTTTTGACACTCATTTCAAAGAATCCTAACTTTTTGTCCTCTGTTCTTGCATAAAAACTTCACAAAATTAGTTCCTTGTATCCATCAAATTACAAAAGAGATACCAAAAAATCTTCTTATTGTGAACCATACAAAGAGGTACAATTCAAAATTAAAATTGTACCTTAGGGTACAGTTCCCTCTAGGAACAAGTTTCAGTCATCTATAGACCAAAGAATTAAAAATCAGGGTGAGAAAATATATGTTTGTCTATTTTAAGCTTAGTTTAGCTCTATTATAGTGCAATAGATTAGAATTTTAATTATTTTACACTTTCATTAATCTGGGTCTAATCAATATAGGACCACATGTACTACCAACTCCTTGTTTTGATTGTGTGTAGGTGCTAGAGGCTCTACTCAATAAGTTGTTGTACATATAAACCCACACCCCCTTTGAGGTGATGAAAGGTGCCATAACTATTTACTAAAAAGGGGCTTCTTCATTGAAAGACCCTTAGCCCAAGGGAAAAAATTTATAAAAGGACTCAATTTGTAACATATTTTATTTATCAATGAAATGACGTCTTTTTTTACTATATTTTGGTGATCATGGTTAGACCTCTAAACCTTCCAACTTTGTCTTGTTAGAATTCTAGTTATTTTACTCACATTTTTTATATTTTTGGCTATTTTTTCAAGTTCAAAATCTAGCACAGGCTCTCAAAAACCAAGACCCTCAAGTCAGGTCCATGGTAGAATCATTTTTTGATAGGCTAGAACCATATAGAGGGGTACGATTGAAACCTAGAACCATATAAACCCATATGATTATTGAAGATATCTAAAATTGGACCCATTAGGGTAGGTACCAATTTTTAAATAGCTAACATAACAACCATAGTTTTTGTAGGTAGGTATAATGTTGTGTCTTTTATCTCACTGGCATAATCAATTGTCTTCTTAGGCCAACTTGCCTTACAAAAATGTGTTCAAAGGTGTAATTTATTACCATCAAATTCTCAAATTTAGCATATTTAATTTATTTCCATTGCATATTTCTTGTTCAAAATCTTACCCTTGGTTTTCAATAGAATAGTTATCTTGTATTGTGTGTAGGGTTCTATTAGTTAGGGATAGTTTCTTTTGACACTCATTTCAAAGAATCCTAACTTTCTATCCTCATGTTCTTGTAGAAAAAATTTAAAAAATTAGTCCCTTGTAGGAGAAAAATTTATTAGCTTTTGAGGATATATGCAGTGTGAGATATCTATCACAGGTCCTAATAAGATGCAAAAAATATGAAAGAAAGAAACTCTACAATATGACTAAAATATACTATAAATAGATTGTGGTGAAAATACAATGCAATATGGAGGTGATGGTCACTCCATGAATATAATATAAATAACTACATTGTACTCCATACAGGAGTTCTACCACTATCTACTACTATCTACTATAATAAAATTGATATATGTGATATCTCACTATGAGGCCCTTTGTATAGGAAGATAGATTCCTTGGCCAACACTCTACCTAGATGCATAAGGGGACACCTTGTGCATTATAACTTGCACATTGATACTTGTGCATTTATTACATTACTTGAAGTAACTAGCTAACTTCCCCCTAAAGTAATATCCTACTCTAACTATGTACCAAATGTGGTACATTTACATGACCCAAATGATGTAATATACTCTAAATCTAACACCCCACTTGATTACATTATTTGGATAAGAAGAATTTAGTCTTCAATATGGATATTTTTATTGAGAATGGTCTTTATCAGGTCCTTCTTTAGATGCTTCAATCTTCATGTTATAGCTTCTTGTATTTTCCAATTTTCTGTTCTTTGACATCAGATGTCTTTGATGAACTAGTGATCTCATGATTTTGCATATCTTACGTGGATCAAGATTGACCCATTTTATCTCCTTTGGATCTTTGCATGACATGTCTCTCTATCCTTCATAAGTATTAAACTTGAGTTCATTATTAGTAGATGCCTTCGAAATAAGATTTTGAAAGTAAAAATATATTATGTATAGTAATATTTATTCATGGATTTTATAGTACTTGTACTTATAGTGGTAGAAGAAATATGAGTGATTTTTTCCTTCACAATATTTGCAAGGATGGAAATTCCAACAATTGATCTTCTCATGATCGTATTGATTGTAATAGGTGCATAATAGAGATGTTATGACTGCTTTGTAGTCTATCTTAAGGATATCATGTTTATCTATATCCTTGAATAAATTCTTAAACCATATGTGCACAATTGAAGCTATTTCATCTTTACTTATTTGTATGATGTATTCTTGATCTATATTTTCTTCTCCCTTTTGAACATGATATTTTTGTGTTTTCATTGGTATAGTTACCATTAGTTTCATTCAAAGAATCTATTTTTTCATAGCTATTTGTTTCAGAACTTATTTCCTATCTTATTGATTCTTCCTTTCCTTTTGCATTTTCCTTACTGTTATCCATTGTATTATCAATTATGCTTTTAATCCATATTGGTATTTTTCTCATTCCACTTATAAGTGTATTTCTTAACATGTTAGTAGTCATATTTATAGCTCCTTGTATTAGAGTATAAAGTGATTTTGATTATATTTTCAAACTGTATTTCTTGCAATTTATTAGAATTGTAGATATGGATTTGATAGAAGTCCTTTGAATACTCTAAATTGAATCTTTGAAGTAGTCTACCTTATAACTCCCTATTTTAGAGTATATGAACTTGATTTGATAAAACTTTTATAGAACTTAGGTTTTGTAGAAACCTTATGATTCCCAAGTGATTGAGTACTTGATAAACTTTGATAGATGCTATTATTATCAAGTTTTGTAGAATACCTTATAACTCCCCAGTGATTTTGTATATGCTATATGAGTGATAAAGTGCTTTAGAGAATAGTAGTTCAATTTTGGGTTGATTTTGTAAAGTTTTTTAAATAGAAAAAATCAACTTCTATTACACCTTATTTCTCCTATTGAACTTAAGCCATTTCTAACTTGATGAAGTTCTAATGGTTGGATTTATTTTATCCCTTTAATGTGATTTTGAGACAAGTATACCAATTAATTCCAACCATTGCTATCCCTTAACAAAATTTCTTTTATAGCTTTTGAGATTTAATAGTTTAATATTTCTAATTTCCAATAATCTACTTTGGTGTAGTATTCCTTATAACTCCCTAATTTGGAATATTAGAAAATAATAATATTTACAATAATAGAAATTTAATTTCCAAGTAGAAATCCTTATTTCTCCTAAGTTTTAAATTGTAAATATTAAGCTATTTTTGATGTATGGCTGCCCTTTAATTTTTACTTTCAAATGTGGTTGACTTCCCAATAGACTTAACCTTTTATCATAATCCTTATAACTCCCTTAATGAAATCAAATTTAATAAAGTAATTTAATACATTTATAATGCTATGAAATCTAGGTATTCAACATATATTTCGGACATGGATGACAATGCTTTTTAATGCTATTATTGAATCCTTTCTATGGTGGATGGTGGTAGAATCTTCTTTGATTGTAATATTTGGACAATTGGTGCATCCACTTCAAATGCTTTGACCAAAAGCTTTGAATGATCTTTTCTCCTCTTACGTGTTGTGCACCTCTGTTGCTATGAATGTGCTTCCTTCCTTAGTATTTAGTGCTTCAAATAGGAATAGGATAGTTTATAAAATTCCAAGTGTCATGGTAGTTTATTTCAACGCTTGGAGATAGTAGATGCTATTTGACACTTGTTGAACTTGTTGTAGGAAGGAAGATAGATTTTAGAGTCTTTATGTGAGCACCTATATATCTTGGTGACCAATGTCACTTCTTCTCTAAGTAACACTCTTGTTGGGAACTAAATTGACATAAATGTTTACTCGACATTGCAACTGTATATCTTCCAATTTTATGTCCAAGAAGTCACCCGATAGTCATAGATTGACACTCAAGCATTGGATGGACCAAAGACAACTTCAATCCAACCTCTAGAGTAGGTTGGTTCCTTTTCAACTTAAAATGGTGTTGACTCAATTAAATATCAAATAGGATTTGAAGATAAGGGTTAGAAAAGTTTTAGGGTTAGAAATATCATGAAAAATAGTGGTTGGATAGGCTAACAACATAGGAAACTATAGCAAAAGGCTCCCACAAGCTATTTCCAGTGTCCCATCACTCAAATTAACATCACCCAAATAAATGAAACCTTCACACATTAAATCATAAATAGAGATATACTGTAGAAATCAATTTCAACATCCAATATTGATAATCCAAATAGCAGAATAGACCAATATTTAGATTTAACAAAAATAAACTTCCTAACAATACAGATCTAACCAAGAACAGATTTCAACTACTCTCACAACTAGTAATCCAATAAGCTAGAATGAACTAACCATTCAAGTATTAACAGAAATGTAGCTCAAGAGTTTGAACCTCTTGCACAAGATGATGAATATGACAAGTTTGAGTCAAAATATTAGATTAATACTCCTTACATTAGCTCACAAGAATATTTATAGTAGGACAAGAAAATGCACTAGAGCTGACCCTAAAAAATGAGGGTTCGACCTCTATTTATAAATTGTAAAATAATAGAAAAATAAGGAGACATTACAAATATTATATATTTATAGCTTAGTAGAGAGTTTACTGGCATCATCTTACTAATGGGAGAGCTCTCAAAAATCCACTATGAGAAATCTTCCATGGTAGCATACCTCTATAACTTGTTGGTTTGTTGGTGATAGTTTGAGTTTGAATAGTTGGACACTGCATCTCATCCATCGATCATTCTTGGAAGCTTGTCTCCACCGTGGATTTGCAAGTGCATCTGGTTCTTGTTCTTGAAAATCCTCAATGCTTCATCTTCCTGCCCTCAATCTAACTGCACACTGATCTGATGAGTTTTGGCCTTTTAAATCCTTTAAAGATATCAATAAATCTTGGATCATCAATCTTCGTCATGGACAACTACGATTAAATCCCCCAAGATACTTTGCAAATTGGTGGGGAAAACCAAGGCACCATTTCATACTTTTAAGTTACTAACATCATATTTTATGGCCTTGATCATGTAGATTTGAATTTCAGCATAAAATGCACTGAGAGGTGAGTGGGATGTAATCCTCTAATTAACCTTCCTTTTCTCTTCTTTAACTTAAAAATAACCAAAATATGTAACAAAGCATTCTGACATCACCTTTACTTTGTAAATATGTGGAATCACCAATCCGCACTTGAGCAAGTGCAACTCATTCTTTGTTGTCATTCTGCATCGGTTGTAGTGTAAAATAGCTTTTGTCACCAATCTACATCTTGTATAGTTTTTTCTACCTCTTTGTCACCAATCCGCACCAAAATACTCTTGAGACTTAGTAGAATTGACCTTACCAACACTTAACCATTCATAGTATGCAAAAAACTACTCTCGGTCACCATTTTGCACTTTCTTTTGTGTTGATTTCATCATCACCAAAAACTTTTGTAGAATCAGGACCCATCACCAATCTACACCAAAATATGTTATAAACCAAGCAGAATTGCTAAAGGTAAAACTGCACTAAGTGTTGGGTAGATTAGGAAACAAATATTGTAGATCTACTCCAAAATACACTAAAAAGTGTGTAGAATGGAAACTTCATACCTTAGAATGAAATTTTCAATGCTTTTTAAGGATGTGGCCATTTTGGGCCTACATTATGGCACCTCCCAGGTGGATTTGCTCACAAAGCCATCAAACTCAGAGTCTTATCCATTGGGAATTAGGAGTAAAAAATGCTTATCTTCAAAAATGATTTAAAGAAAAACTCCCATATGAAAATTACCCTCTGAAAACTTTATGGTCATATTCAAGGATAAATGTTCATATCGAGACCATGCTTCATACATCCTAGAGGATAACTGTTCACATGAAAACTATGCCATAAACATTAATATCTGTGTCATTCTAGCAAAATTGCTTCACTGCTCCATCAAAAACACATCTATGTTCTCCTTATAAATCCTTCTTACAATACATGATATAAATGCCTTCACATAAAACTTGTTGTTCTCTGTGTCTCTCTAGACTTATGCTTTTATTGTTTCTTTCTAACCATGTTAGGGTAAAAATGAATCAAACAAAAATACAAAATTGATGACTACATATGTACAAAACAAAAATTGCTAATCTTGTGCCCCTTTAGGGTCTAAAACCTCTCTATTCGGTTCTTCTTTGTATTGGGCCTCTTCCTCAACATTATCCTCTTCTTGCTCAACTTCTTCCTCTAGGGAATATTTCTCTTTGTTTTCCTCTTCAAAATTATCATTAAACAACTGCACCATCAGTTTCAAAATATATAGGGCTTATTTCTAGGTTGCTTCTGAGGGGTTGGAATTTTTCTTCAGCTATTTATAAATGTACTAGAGTTTACCAATATCTTCATAGTTAGTAGCACTTTCTCTGTTTACCAAGTCTTCCATGAGGTCTTTGAGCCTGGTAAAATCAATGATCATTTGTGAAGCCTACTCTTGGTCAATTGGTTCCTCTAGAGCATCAATTTTAGAGCTATCTTGTAAGCTCTCTCCAATACTTTTCTTGATTTCTTCAATTGACAACAAACTATGATCTTCCATCCATAACCCTCGAAAACCAATTTGGATCATATCCTTATTAATGTCCACTACATACTTGATTACTCCTTCAATTTTATCATACAATAGTCAAGCCTTTTGGAGTGCTCTATGCTTCGTTACTACAATTCTAGCAGTAAATTTAGCAATGTTCCACTCCTTATTAGGAATTGGCTTAGTAGAATCACTAAGTCTACTATGTACTAGCCTATGAATTTGTTCAAATGGAATTACCATAAGTTGTAGATCTCCAGTGATTGTATTCAAATCCTTCTGAATACTTTGGATTAGGCAGTTGGCTTCATATAAATAGTCAATAATAAGGTAAAGCCATGAGCATTTCTATAGAACTTCAAAGAGCAATTCCTTTCTCACTTTCTTTAGTCTAGCCTTAGAAAAACTAGAAGATTTAGCCTTTTCAATCTGGAGCTGCTGCTTCAAACTTTGTATCTCCTTATCCCGCTCCTCATTCTTTTTATGGTGCTCTACAATCTACTCGTTGAGGTTGTTAGCTTCCTGAAACTTATCTTACCAGCTCCTAGCTTCTTTTCTCAGATCTTTCTCTACTTATTTCTTATTTTTGATAGTTTTCTTAAGCTTTTCAATTTGCTTTTCCAACTTACCCACCTTTTCTTTGAATATATCATTTTTCACATAAAAAGTTTCTAAGTGGGCTTTGGCTATGACCAATTCATATTCATTAGGTAGCTTTTCAATATCTTCTATGAACTCTTCTATACAATAATCTTGGGCAGTCATCTCAGTTTTAGGCTTTCTCACAAGGGGAATCATGGATCTAGATGTCCTTTGCCTTAAAACTGGATCAACAAACATGCTTCTCCTCTTTTTTGCCATCATATTAGAAGGCTTGGATAACTTTTATACCCCAAAATAATTGATTTTCTATGTAGATTCCTCCTCCTTCTGCAGCCTAGGTAGGGTAAATTTTAGCAAGAGGGAAAGAGACCATAAGGAATGTAAGAGCAGAATCAACATTTGACAATAATTGTACAAAACTATTTACAACATAATATATGACCATAGTAGAATCTATGACCACTATCATGGTTGCAATTGGCAAACGCATGGAAAATAAAGTGAGACTCACAGATGGGTGAGGGGATGTACTTGAAAAAGTTGGCTTCTCAGATGAGGGGAGTTGTTGTAATGGTGAGGATGTAACTATGGAGATTATGAAAGGGAAATCTCAGGTGATGAAGCTAGAACTTGAGGTGACCGAGGAGGAGATGGGTTGGTTTATACCTCAGTAGTGACCAATGAAATAGGAGGTGGACTATGAGGTGGAGAAGGTACCTTTGTTACCACTTCTTGCTTAGAAATGGAAGGAGATTTCCTTGCTAAATTTGTATGAGGAAGAGGAGAAGATGGATTAGAGACCATACCTTCACCTACTAATGTAGGGTTTTCTACAGTTGTCTCTATGATCTGCTATTGTTATTATTGAATCAATTATTTTGTAACTGAAATAGTTATTTACTCAACTATGTCCTATTTATCCAACCTCTGCTTATTTGAAATCTCTTTCCTATATATTTTTTGGGCCCTTTTGGCTTTTCTCTGAAAAACTTGAAAGGTAAATTTCTCACTTTCTATCTCTTCTTTAGATAACCCTTCCTATACTATTTCCTCCAATAATACCTGCTCAAAAATAGGATTTAATTCCATTGTCACTATAGTGGTGAAACTTAGAGGTGTAAACCTAAATTTATCATCTTTTTCATTCCAATCTACATTTGTATTTTGAGGATATCCACCCAGGGCTAGGAATTTAGGCCTCTTTACTGTCTCTATAACTGGTGCACTGACAATCCTATCATAAAAATAGTGCATTTTACTCATTAAACATGCTCCCTTTAAAAATTGCTCTATCTGCTCAGTTGAAGGCTAAAAAGTCTTTAGAACTTTGGTAGCGGTCAATGGAGTATTAGGTTCCTCTTCATGAACTTCTTCTTCTAAAGGTGGGGATGGGGAATGAGATCTAGTTTGTGTTATTTTGTATATTAGCACTATATTCCTTGGGTATTTGGACCTCCAGGTTTTGACATTATTGTCATACCTTTTAGAGAATTCACCATCAATTTTAATCCCAAACCTAGATTTTTATTTACCATTATCAATCCTCATCCTCCACCAGTCTGATATTTCCATTTCTCCTTTTTCTCTGCTTCCTCACCAGTAGGTTCTTGAGACTAAGGTTCCCCTTTCTTTTCTATTTTTTTCTCAATATATTTGATGGTAGACTTCTTCAACTGATGTTTTACATTGTTTTTTGGTTTAAAATCCACAATTTTCTCATAAAAGTCTAACCATGGAGGAAGTTGATCCATTTTAGAAACATTCCACTCTAAAATAGTATTTTCTTTGTTATTT
Source organism: Wollemia nobilis (assembly GCA_028583015.1). Lineage (NCBI taxonomy): Eukaryota > Viridiplantae > Streptophyta > Pinopsida > Araucariales > Araucariaceae > Wollemia > Wollemia nobilis. Next base: position 90,693 of record JAQPPZ010001086.1, read on the forward strand.
TTGCCTTGTTCAAAATGGGACCTGGATCTCTTCTCAAATTTGTAGGCCTTTTCTCCATTTAGGGCTATATTACTTTTATAGAATATATCATCTAGATCATAACTCCATCTCTAAGGAATGTAGAATAGACCCAACCTATCCAGGTATTGGTAAATTTGTTCACCCTGTTGCTTCTTAATAATAGTTATATCACTAAAATTTTGATAGGTCAACATAGATATCCTCTTTCTTCCAAAGCCATAGTTCAAATCTATATATTCTGCTTGCCTCAAATATTCTAAGGAAAATAACCTCTCTATGACAAAGTGAGATAGCAAAAAAGGTTTACCCATAAAGCCATACAGTCTAATTACTGTGACCTCTATTAGGAAATACCAGTCTCCTTCCTCTACACCTTCTACTCTCAATATTATCTTAGCTAGAGGTGGTAGCCTAGGGAAATCTCCATACATTATTTTCAATGCTGGCCCTAAGAATTCCAAATTAAATCTATACATAGACTCAGTGCTTCTGAGATGAGAAGTTCAATAATAAATGGGTGTAGCATCCTAAAATTGGCACAGTTAAACCATCAATAAAAGATAAAAAAAATTGAATTTTAACCCCGAAACCGCCTGTTAACTGCTCACCTTGTTTTTCATTCCATTTTTAGAAGTTGTTTTGACCGTTGGATGATATCATCCCAAATCGAACAAATTTGTCTAGAACAGAACGTCCAGACGATTTCATCCCAAAACCAAATTTTCTTAATTAGCTTATGTTTCAACAACCTCTCCAACTTGGGTAGAAGCGTGTCTACGTGGTTAGATATTCCTACATTGGAGATCTCTCAGATTGGGATGATCCCCAACCTCCTAACCTCCCCCTAATCCTATATAAACTTGGTATTTTCCTAGTTTATCCCCCTGGCTGATAATTTCCCTGCAAATTTAGTTTTTTTTATGTTAGAACATCCTATCCCCCATCATTTGCACTTGTGTTTTCAAGTTTTATTGCAAGATCTCACTGTGTTTCAGTCGGAGGAATCTCGGATCATCGGAGACAATTCAACCACAATTTCAAATGAGATCGGTGATGATCTCGTATGATTGTAGAAAATTTTGACTGCAGTTAAGATTGGGGGCAATAAGAGCCTTGAGTTTGCATTCTCTCTTTTTCTTATTTAATTGTGCATTAGATTAATTCACTGTTGTTTTGCATCTTGGAGTTCACCTCATTTAGCATATTTGCATGATAAAATTCAAAATAAATTATTAAAACATTGCATCCCATTTGATTTGATATATGTATTTATCATTTAAGCATTTATATTCTTATTTCTATCATTTTGTATCATTTTTGCAATTGTATTTTTAGTTTTTTGGTGTCTGTTTTCATGATTGTAGGTTTCTGACGAATTCGTCAGGTCACTGACGATCTTGGATGATCTTAGACGATCTCCTGTGATCTGGATGATTCTGTACAATTACAAATTATCCTATCATATCCAAGATGATATGGACTCCTACGAGCTTCAGAATATTCATCATACATCAGAAATTAGGTGCACTCTTCTCCATTTTAGATATTTTTTGTATTTAGGATTCATTTATGTTTTTTGTCTTCATATAAACCAGAAATTTCATATAGAATAGCTTTGATTCATTTTTTCCAACCTAGGAATCTGAATGATTGAACATAAAATGAACACATCAAACCCATTCTTGACCTAGGCATGGAAACTGCCACTCAAAGTTTCGTGGTGAACCCCACCATTTGTCAAAAATTCACCCTTATAACCCTCCCCTGATAGGCATGACCTTCAAAGGGCCTCTTCGTTCGAGGTATTTTCCCATACTTCTTGCATCCCCCTTTCGGGAACGGATCCTTTACCCTGAAGGTAAGGGTGCAAAAAATTTGGGTGATACATTTTTGGTGAACCCGACATGAAACTAAAACACATTTTGAAAACAATACGAAAAAAAAAAAAAAACATTATTAAGAACATCTAGAATCATTAGACAACCATTAAATTTGCATATCATACTTAAATGGTAGATTATAATAGAAGACGAGCTATCACCATAAATGTTGAAAATAAATTAATGGCCATAGAGATTACTTTTGTGCTTAGAGTATCTCAAACAATTAGAGCCCAATCTTTGTGGGACTAACTTGATAGGATATTGGGTATTATTGAATCCATATCTGTAGAAATTAGGCAAATTAAGAGGTTTTTCCTAGATAGAATACTGGATCCTAATCAGGTAACTTTGTATCATGAACTTCAGAGAGCTTTCCATAGGTGGTTAGCAGATAAAAGAGCACTTGTGTCTTCTGAATTATACACCTTTGAGGAATACCTTGAGAACGCAGTTGTAGTGCATAAATTTCTATCTCGTATAGAGGATCAAGAAGTCATTCTTAAGGATAGAAAAATATGGAATAGAGTTCCTAGAGCTGTGTTGTATCGAGAGTATTGCCATGAAATTTATTTTTACATGTCAAGGTCTGAAATAGATCATATTACCATAGCACACTTTGTCAAATTGTTGAAAAACCTCTTCCAATTTGAAGAGGAGCATTGCATGACTCCTGATGAACTTGAACCTATCAATGATATCCATAAACTATTCATAGAAAACTAAGTCATTCGTTTTACTATTGTTATTTCTTGCAACTAGCATGTTGTTTGTTATTTTTATTCTCGCAAAATAATAATATAATCAAACAAAATAATAAAAAAACAAAAACAAAACATTTTCCTTTTAAAGTATTATAGTAGGTATATAGTTAAAATATATACCTCTCAATCGTACATAATATATATATATATATATATATATATATATATATATATATATATATATATATATATATATATATATATATGTATATAAGTATATATATTTGCTAAAACCTAAGTTTAGCACAATGCCTAGACTTAGAAATGGAAAACAAACCGAAGAAGATGAAGATTGGTTAGGAAGACCATTAACTGACCAAAATGTCCCTCCTGAGGACCAAGTTCCGAAAGAAGGAACCCTAGACCAGCAAGAAGAAGAGCTTGCTATAGGAAATGAACAAGAAGAAACTGTTAGAGAGGAAGGATCCTCATCCCCTAAAATATCTCTAGGAGGAGCTATCACTTTTGAGAATATGGAACAATTATGGAAGTTCATTAATACTAATATTGGTGTTTTTAATAGAGCAGCCCATATGGACAAGGATCAAATTAGTGACACTCAAGAAAATCTAGAAGAAGTATTTCAAACATGCACTAATCCCTTGTCCTTTATTGATCAAGAGAGTGATCAAGCTAGACCATCCAATTTGGATATGGCAGTTGTGATTCAGAACATACAACAACAACAGGTTACCCAACCATCTAAAGTGCCTGTTAATAAGCCTAGGGTCATTCCCACACAAAAGAAACCATCATTTACTGCTCTATTTTGCCAAGCTCTTGATCAACATACCTCAAATCAACAAAAACCCAAAACAAAACCAAACACCAATTACCAACAATCTGGGGTACAACATAATACTATTACAAATCCCCTTCATAATACTCTTCCTACCAACACTTTGCATAATAGCAATATAGCATCTAATCCTTATGTCACACCATCATACAATCATAGATCCCATACCTATGTCCCACCAAACAAATATGGTGGAAAAACTAGTAATCTTGAAACCATGGTGAAACAACTAGTTTCCCGTATGGACCAGATAGATCCCTACCGTCCCTCGTACAACTATCAAGAGATGTGTAGTCAACCTTTAGATCCTATAGTCGTAGCACAACCATATCCTAAACATTTTTCTATGCCTGTTATTCCCATATATAAAGGAACCAAATATCCCATAGAGCATCTTCGTATGTTTAGGATAACATGTCATGATATGTCACATGATGACTTGTTATTACTAAAAATGTTCCCAAAAATATTGGGAGGAATGGTATTAGAGTGGTATTATTAGTTAACCACTAATTCTTGGAGGAATTTCGAAGAAACTGCTGAGTATTTTGTTCATCAATTTAGTGACTACATCGAAAGACATGTGACCATTAAAGATTTGTATAACTTAAAACAAGACAAAGATGAATGATTTGCTGATTTCCTAGCTAGGTGGAGACAATTGATAGGAAAATTGCACTTTGTGTTACCTTATAGGGAGATGTTGGACATCTTTATTAATAATTTGCAAGAGCAACTATCTTACGAATTATCAACTGCTACCTTTACCACCTTCGATCAGGCTATAGACTTGGCTCGAAGAGTGGAATATGATCTCATTAGGAGAGGCCAACTTAAAAGTAAAGACGATGAGAAAACATCCAAAAATCAATATAAGAATAAACAAGTTGTGGGTAATGGAGTCATCGATATCAAAAATATTGCTAATGTTAATGCTGCAAAGACAGCGGAGAAGTTTGTATTGAAACATCTTGATAGACCTCCTCGAGAATTTACTAGGTTAAATAAACCTTTATCAACTATTCTACCATAATTATTAGAACGAGGTTTGATTCAATTACCAAATATCTAGGAACCTGATCTAACTATACCCGGATACAGAGCAGTGACTTCCATAGAGGACCTGGACACACTACCAACTCTTGTAAAATATTAAAACATAAAATACAGGACTTGATTGATAACAATGAGATGGAGGTGCAAGCCTTTCAACCTAAGAAAAATCCTCCTAATAATGTTCAAAAGAACACCCCACAAAACTAGAATTAGAACGCCAATCAATCATTAGACATATTTCAACATCCCTTACTAAAACATGGTAAGGAGGTGGCTAATCAAATTGAACATCATAATGTCCCTCCTCCTACCCAATATGTAGGAACTATTAGTGGGCATTTACCTGCTCATGATATGGAAATATTTGACACAAATTTATCCATGGTTACAACCAGGCATCTATATAATATTTAGATGCCTGATATTAGTCATACAGAATAAGAGACTGAGAGTGATATAGAAATCACATCGAATCAATCGAATAGTTCTAAAGATTAATCAGATACTATTCACCCTATCACAAGTTATATGGTTCCAGAAGAACCATTTCCAAGAAGAGTCACTACTAGACCATCGTCTCACCGATTACTTTCTAATGAGCTAGCTATAAACGCTAGACCAAGACCCATTCATCATCCACAAAATAATATTGTGGGTACCATCGGAGCTGTTACTAGACAACAGGCTCAAAATTATCAACAAGATCAAATTCAGAATGGTGGATCAAATCCATTTGTTTTGAAGGTTCCTAATAAATGGAATCATGCACCTAATGTTCAACCTAAACCTCCTTATAATATTAATGAACAATTATCAAATATTATAGCTAGAATTTCCCTCTTGGACCTTTTAAGATCTTCTCCTACACATAGAGATGAATTAATGCTCACATTAAGCCAGATGATGGTACCACAAGACATTCAACCTGAAGCCATGGCCAATACTATAGTAACTCGTGAAGTTGATTGTATTGACTTCTAGGATAGAGGCATACCTCAACATAGTTTACATAAAGATAACCCCTTGTATATTATTGCTTTAATTGGAGATGTAGTGGTCAAACAAGTTTTGATTGATAAAGGTTCATCTTTAAATATCTGCACTTTTGACTTCTACCAAATATTTGGGTTTAGAAGTGAGGAAATGAAAAGAACTGATATGATCATAAAAGCTTTCAATGATGAAACACAAGAAACGTGTGGAGTTATTACCATTCCATTGTAGGTTGGTCCAAGAACATTGGATACGACTGTGTTTATTGTACATTGCCCTGCATCATACAATATACTCTTAGGTCGTCCTTGGATCAACACGATGCAAGCTATTCCCTCAACCTTACATCAACGTGTTAAGTTAGAATTTAAGAATTAGTTGGTTACCATTCATGGTGATCCAAGACCCTTTGATATGTGTGCTTTGGCAGAACCTATTGGAGTTCAATTTTACCTCGCTCTGTCATCCACACATCCTAATTCTCATTATCCATCTAAACGTGTGAAACTTACACCCATAAAGTCATCTACTTCTTCTCTATCAGTTGCACCTTCACATATAGCTCAACCATATTTTGAACAAACCACAGTAGGACCTAAGAGAGATCCTAATCCCACAACCAATGTCTCTTGTTCTACTCCTATAACTTCCATACCTATAATAGACTCATCTATCGACACCTCTACACCGTCTACATCCACAAAAGTTATATTTTTCACATTAGAAGACATAGGGAATGTTTCTTCTACCTCTTATGCTCTTACTGACGAACTCTTACCCGATCTATCTAAAATTCTTATATCAGAAGAAATGAATGCTTCTATGCAAGATTCTCTTATTTTAAATAATTTGCCACCATATCCTCATACCTTGGGCCTCCTACAGCCTATGAGAAGTATTTACCAAGTCAGGAGCTGTGCCTTTATTTATAAGGGATATTACTGGGGTAGAATACCCAGAAACATCAGAACTCATTATGATGGATATGCTTGATGTTATTTTACTAATGAGTATATTAAAGCCAAACCTATAATGCTGAAATTGGGATGTAAAGGGAAAGGTTTGGGACCTTTCCATAATGGTGTGAAAGAACCTTTTGAGGTAGAAGCGTGGCCCGCCCGATGTGGTGTGGGCCTATTTTATAGTAAGGATCAGCCATTCCCATTTGAGGATGATGACCATCTTATATGTTACCAATATTATTTAGATGAACGCAATGCTTTGCGTTTAACAAATGAGGCATTCACATGTAATATGATATCTATAGCTTATCCTGAGATGATCATTGAATCCGAAAATGAGTTGGAGGGAGATATCTTTCATGATGTCTCCGTTGAAGAATTATTACATAATGGATTTTATTTTGATGGCTCTATACCTAATATAGCCCAGCTTGAGGCCATGAATCCTCAAGATGAATTATCCATGCTAACCTTGGAAGAATGATAAGAATTGGGCGTTTCACCCGCCCCACCTAATTTTGAGAGAGATCTACACATGGAAGTAGAAAATGTCATAAAAATTAACATTGGAACCGAGGATAACCCCCACATAATCAACATCAGATCAGAATTAAGTTAAGAAAAATAGGATGAGTACATTGCATTTCTTAAAGAATATGAAGGTGCCTTTTCTTGGACATATGAAGATATGTCAAGTTTAGACCCTTCTGTAGTTATGCATCACCTAGTAGTGCATCCGGATGCTAAACCTGTTAAGCAGAAGCTTAGAAAAATGCATCCTAAAGTGGCCTTACTAGTCAAAGGGGAGTTAGAAAAACTCCTAAATGTTATTTTTATACAAGCCATTGATTATGTTGAATGGATCTCGAATGTAGTTCTAGTAACTAAGAAAGAAGCTACTAAGGTTAGGGTTTGTACAAAATTTAGAGATATTAATGTTGCATGCCCTAAAGACGATTTTCCCCTTCCAAATATGGATCAGATAATTGATTTTACTGCTGGGAGTGGAATGATATCCTTAATGGATGGATTTTTTGGTTATAATCAGATCATGATAGCTCTTGAAGATCAGGCTAAAACAACCTTTATTATCCCTTGGGGGACTTTCTATTGGAAAGTGATGCCATTTGGGTTGAAGAATGTAGGTGCAACCTATCAACGAGCCATGACTTATATCTTTCATGATATGATGCATGATATACTACATGATTATGTAGATGACATTATAGCTCATTCTACTGAAGAAGATGACCATTTAGATGACTTGAGAAAAGTATTTGATCGGTTAAGGGAATATCTTATCTGATTGAATCCAGCCAAATGTATATTCAGAGTTAAGTTAGATAAATTATTGGGGGTTATAGTTTCTTTACATGGCGTCAAATTTGATCCTCTGAAGATTATGACTATCACTGATATGCTCGCACCTACAAATATATCTGAATTATGAAGTCTACAAGGTAAGCTTCAAGCTATCCGTCGCTTCATCGATAAGCTGGCGAATAAAACTGGACCCTTTCTTAAGCTTCTTAAGAAGGATGTCTCTTTCCATTGGGACGATGAATGTCAAGAAGCATTTGAACTCCTCAAACAATATCTTCTTAACCTACCTATAATTTCACCACCTAAACCTGATTGCCCATTTATCTTGTATATTTCTACTTTAGATTTTGCTTTAGGAGCTATGTTAGCTCAACTTGATGATGAGAAAAGATAGCATGCTAATTATTACATTAGCATAACATTAATTAGTTATGAAACCCACTACACAACATTAGAGAAGTTATGTTTAGCAGTCATATTTTCTACACAAAAACTATGCCATTATATGCTCAGTCAGAAAACATACGTTATTGCTAAATCTGATCCCTTACGGTATCTCCTAAGTTGACCTTATTTATCTGGTCACACATCAAAGTGGGTTCTTGCACTAAGAGAGTTTGAACTCATGTTTATAGGACAAAATTTTGTTAAGGGTCAAATCATAGCAGATCAATTAGTTGTTGCACCCTTAGAATCCACCCATCCCCTCATCATTGAGTTTCCTGATGAATGCCTTAAACTAGAGGTAGATCATTCAGACCAATGGTTATTATACTTTGACGAAGCCCGATGCATGAGTGGGGCTGGTGCAGGTATTATTTTGATTTCTCCATAGAAACATCTCATACCTCTATCCTTTAAATTAATGTTTGCTTGTACTAATAACACTACTGAATATGAGGCTCTCATCCTTGGATTACGAGCAACCCTGGCACTAAAAATTAAAAATCTATTAGTTTTCGATGATTCTCAACTTTTTATAAATCAAATTAATGATGTTTATCAGACCAGAGATGATAAATTGTGCCCATGTAAAACATATGTATTATAATTAATATCTTTATTTGATCAAATTACCTTGGAAGCTATTCCTAGAACTAGCAATCGTGCGGCTGACGCCATGGTCGCAGTTGCATCTCTTTTACCCTTGGAGTTAGATGAAGAATATGCTACCATCATTATTCATCGACTCCAGGAACCTACTTCAATTAAATCATGCTTGGAACCTTTGGACATGTTTCTAATCAACGAAACTACTCCTAAACTTTGGTACACTGATATCCTCAATTTTCTTCAAAATGAGACCTTCCTTGAAGGTTTTAATAGAAACTAGTGCCGATTATTACGTAGATGAGCAAGTCACTTCATCATAATTTGCAATACCTTATATAGGAGATCTTTTGAAGGTATCCTACTAAGATGTTTGAATCTAGAAGAGTCTATATTAGCCTTGAGTGAAGCCCATGATGGATCTTGTGGGGGACACTTTAGTGGTAGCGCCATTGCTAATAAGCTCCTTAGGATAGGATATTTTTGGCCTACCATGGAGAATGATGCACATGATTACGTGTGCCATTGCAACAAGTGCCAGAAACATGTTGACCTTGTCCATGTGCCTGCACAAGAACTGCAGGCTATTTCATCTCCTTGGCCCTTTTCAAAATGGGGCTTAGACATCATTGGAAAAATCAATCCTGTGTCATATGATGGACACAAATTCATCATAACTTCCTCCGAGTATTTTACGAAGTGGGTTGAAGCTATGCCCTTAGCTTCTTGCACTGGAACTCAAGTTTCCAAATTTATTTTTAATAAAATTATTTGTAGGTTTGGAATTCCTAAAAATCTCATCTCAGATAATGGAACTTGTTTCAAAAATAAAGATGTAAAGAAACTATGTCAAAAATATAAAATTCAACATCGTTGGTCCACTCTCTATTATCCTCAGGGTAATGGCCAAGCATAAGCATCTAATAAAACATTAATTAAAATCCTCAAAATACTGGTCAATAAATCTGGCCATGATTGGCACATTCAATTATATCCTACTTTGTGGGCTTATCGAACTAGAATTCATACTCCCACGGGCACTTCACCTTTTGTTTTGGTTTATGGCGCTGAAGCTATTTTTTCCCTTTGAATTAGAAGTTCCTTCTTTGGCTCTACTACTTCAAGATACTGAAGTAGGAGATGAATATCATGCTAGAAGATTTAGTTAGCTGGAACTCCTAGATGAGAAGCACATTAATGCTTTGGAGCATCTTCATGCCTACCAGAACAAGCTCAAACGAGCATATTTCAAGAAATTTCATCATCGATCCTTTGAGATCAGCGACCTCGTCTTAAAAGAAAATAAAAAAATACTAATGCAACTAAAGACCTTAAAGACAAATTTGAGCCTAACTGGCTTGGGACATATATTATCACTGCTAAATTTGGATCGGGAGCATACAAATTAGCTACCTTAGATGGTAAAGATCTTAAAGAAACTATGAACATTATGCATCTTAAGCGCTATTATGCATAAATCTGGTAATTTCGTCACTATATATATTATACATATTGTCTTATTTTAGTAATTCATATAAAAATTTCAAAAATAGTAATATTATGTATTATCTTAATTCATAAATTAAAATCAAAATATAAAAAAATCAAAATCATCAAAATCCTCAAAAATATCTTCTATTTTTGCACCTGTCAATTCTTGAAGTATTGCAGTTATATTTTTAGTTATTTTGGATAAATTAGCATTTATTTGGAATCCCTCACTTTCACACTCACATGAATAAATATCTTGATCTTATTTGGTATGATTATTAATCTCTCTTATATCAAAGTCCATAATTGAATTAAATAAAGTTTTGAGCATAGATAATTGATCTTGTTATTTACTTAAACCAAGTACACCTTTTCACATTAAAATTATTTCATTGCAAATTCAAAGCAATGCTACACAGTAGAAGTGGTCTCTTGAGAGAAATTTTTTCCCTACTATCCTATCATGTACATGGTCTAGAATATTTGAGAATTGACAAAAGGACAAGCTCACCCCTGCCCAGAATAAAAATCCCTTGCTCTACAGCCAATCCGAGCAAGTATCCCTAGTATAAAAAAAAAGGAAAGTCAAGAAAAATCATGAGAAAAAGAAGCATTATTTCAGTATCATTTTGTACCACCTCAACAATATTTTAGCATTATCTCAGTGTCAAGCAAAAATACAAAAAAAAAAAAGAGAAAAGAAAAGAAAAAGCAAAAAGCAATAAATCCCTTCCCCTACCCTTTGAAAGAAAAGAAGGGTGAATGAGCTTGAATCCCTAGAATTCTCAATTATTTGAAAACTGTGAGGTAAGCCCCATAATAGGTGGTTTGTGCCCAACCTGCTTGGCCTTGGGTTACTCCTAGTGTGGTGATATGTCTATCACATTAGCAACCTTCTTTTGTACAAACCTATGTTCGCTCATGGATCAGCTAGCTCTTGATGACCCGACTTACATAGTAGTCTGGTATGGTTACATGCATATAAATCATGGTCAACGAACACTCATTTGGTTAATTCAAATTACTTGTATCAAATTATCTTGCTCAAAATTGGTAAATGAACAATACAATTGCACACACATTTGTGTTTGAGATATTTTGTATCATTATGATAGATCAAGATCGGAAATGAACTCACATATGCACATGGGGTTCCTTATAAATCTAAATTTTTTCTTTAAGATAATTTAAAATATTTATGCAAATCTTCTAGAATAATTTGATTTTCTTACTTGAGAATATTGGCTTAGCGTAAAAACAATTAAATACATTTTTTCAAAAATCCAATTTTTTTTTCAAAACATGTTAAAAAATCTAGCAATAAAGTCATATTTATATATTTTCAACTTTCGCAACGATGGTATAGTTCCTAAACCTAAATTGGAATTTATGCCTAGTGCAAGTCCTCATTTTTATATTTTTTATCTCAAAATCAAAAATCAACTATGCAATAAAACTATTACATCAATTTCTTCTTTGGATTTCACGATGATGGTATAAGTCTATACCTAAAATTCTATGCCTAGCGCAAGCCATCGTTCTAATTTTATCTCCCATTTATTTAATCCATAAAAGCATATGGATTAAATAATTATGTTACACAATTGTGCTTTAAAAAGAATGAAAACATTTCTATTTTCATTTCATTATGTCAACATTTAGTTTTGCGAAGATGGTATAATTCCTAGGCAATTGTTCAAATTTCTATCACACTTAGGAATTTTATGCCTAGAAAAAATCATATTTTTAATATTTCATGCATAATATTTTCATGGAAATCTGAAAACAAATCATCACCATCATCATTTTTCATCATCACAACACAAAGTCTTAAGAAAGTCTCTTAAGCACCCTTTTACTTTTAGCAATATTTCTCTCATATCGGGATTAGCTTGATGACCTAGCGAGCGACGACTCCATGAAATGGTCATGTAACAACGACAATGTCCTTTGAAATTATTGTTAGAATTCACTTTATTTTTCATCAAATCATACCACAATAACCAATTTGTTTACATCAGATTATTTCATTTAATTTTATAGCATGACATAAAATTATAATATTTTCAATGACATAATTACATGAATAATCAATCAACCATTAAAATATTAAAACATCATAAAACATATGCACAAGTCATATCACAAAAATAATATATATATATATATATATATATATATATATATATATATATATATCAATAAGTCTATACATCATATCAAAATGGATTGGTATGCCACAATCTATACCCTGGCATACTCAATCCTCTCAAAAATATATGGTCTATGTACAATGAGCAGTTAGTCTCGAGAAGCTCTCAAGCTCTCAACCTCATCTCCTTTCCCACCCTAAGGTGGAGGAGGTGGTCCCATCAAATTCTATGTTGTATCATAGGTCCTCGACGTCGATCGTGATGATGTCCTCGATGACCCCATCCTGATAGGCTCCACAATGTTGGATGGCAGTGGTATCCTCTGCTCCTCTAGAACCACATGATAGTACAACTCTTGGTAGAATGCGGTATGCACAACAGCCCTCACTAGCTCCAAAATGTTTGCACCTTTGCTTTGAGCCCTAATTTGTGTTGCCTCATCCTGAAGTGTTTGCACCTGAGCTCGTAGGTAGGCATTCTTCGTCAGGAGATCCACCGTCTCGCTGCTCTCCCCCACCTTGACACCCTTTCCCTTATCGAACGATGATGGCCTATCCCTCTGCTGAGAAGGGAGTCTCTCCCTCCTCTCTAGATATTGTTGCCTCTTCGAAGCCTATGGTACTCTTCGACATCTCTCCTGAGGAGGTCATAATTGATCCCTACCTTTGTGACCCCTCGTTGCATTGATGGCAGCTTGGCGTCGCCTCTCCATCCGTTGCACTATAGCATGAATCGAACCTTGTGCCCTCATCATCTGAGGAGGGTAGATGCCTACATACTAGGCATCATACTCGTCTACTACCCCAATGTCGTCCCCATACACTGGCTGAATGGGGGCATCATCAATGTCTTGACTCCAGAACCGCTGCATGTTTGGAGCCCTATTCAATGTGGTATTATCCTGCATAGTATAGGAGTACTCATAATCCCTAAGAGAAGGGATCCCATGTTGTAGACCGAACTACATCAAAACTCAATCATAGCGGTGGAGATCTACCTCTCCTCACTCTGTCCTCAACCAGATGACTTGCCTAATGTGAGCCAACTCCTGTTCGTCCTCTACCCACCCTAGATGATCTTTCCATGGTCTCCAGGTGATTTGATCTGGGGTGAGGTCATCTAGTAACCTCTAGGACATCAATAGATCTATTTGCCACTATGACCCTCTCTAGAGCCACCAATAGAAAACTTGAGGTCTCTCCCAATCAACTCCTATCAGTGGAAGCCCTATCGGCCTCTGCACCACAAAGTTCTCCTAGCACCAAACCTGTAGCAATGATGTCAGCACCAAAAATTGACCTCCCTTGTATATGACCCCGTAAATGATCCTATACAAGCTGCATAATACAAAGCTACCCCAAGCAAACCTGTATCCATGGTATCTCATGTCGCAGACCACATCTGAGAGGAGCCATGGTAACCTGCATCCACTCTAGTGGCATAGAAGAAGGCCAACCACCACCTCTACAAAAACCTAGGTCAATCGAGATGCCCTAGGCATCTGCCTCAAAGCCTCGATGTTCACTTTGCCCTTCTCCACGGTGAAGCTTGGGTCACTGCACAATATCATCATGGCATGGCCCTGATTATCTGAAGGAGTCATGAATCACCCATGTATGGGGATCCTCAAGATCATCCATACATCCTCTAGAGTGGGAGTCATCTCCCATATCGGTAGTCAAAAGCAGGACAACTTCGGATACCATCTCTCTGCTAGGGCTATTAGTAGCCCCATGTCTGTAGGAATTTGTGGCATCTCTGCCACATGCTACAGTCTGACTCTGCTAGTCTGTATCGCTTGGCCTGATCGAGCATGTCTAAGTCATCCCTGAGACCCCCATATTTCCACTCTCGACTCTAGCAATCCCCTCTACAAAATAAATAATAAAACAACAAAAATCATTAGTACATAATCATTAAAATCAATTTCATCTCATAAAAAAAATGATATCGCCCATTATTGGATGATATTGTACCAAATTTTGTTAAATCATCCTTAATAGGATGAAATCGTATCTAATTCTTCAATTTGGGGATCGCCCCTATTTCTCCAATTTCGTCCTCAGACGAAATCGGCAATATAGGGATGATTTTGGCGAAATTGGGACGATTTTATCTCGACATCGTTGACGGCCTAAAAATGGCCGCGATGCCTAAAAACAATTAAAATTCAAGTAAAAAATTAAATAAATCAAGGTAAAAACATAGTACACTAGGTTTAGATCCTTACCCACAACCCGCAATGGACCTCTATCGATCTGTGTGCCATTTCCACCATTTCGCCTGCAGAGCTCTGAAGTAGCGAAAGTGAACAGTAAAAATGAATTAGGGTTTTACCCTATTTTTCCTATTTTTATTTAAAAATGACATTTTTTTTTCAATTTTTGCTTTTTTGCAGTTTTACCTCAAACGTTCGATTTGGGTAAAAACTCGGAGGGGGCACTATAGCAAACAGTTGTACGATTCGACCTAGAATCATCATCTAAAAAATGGAATAAATTTTTGTTTTCTCGTAAAGCATGGAAAACTCATATTTAACGCATTTTCTTCATAAAATACGCTAAAGAGGGGGCAAAATGTAGCACCCTAAAATTGGAGCAGTTAAACCATTAATAAAACATAAAAAAATTTGAATTTTAACCTCGAAACTGCCCGTTAACCGCTCACCTCATTTTTTGTGCCATTTTTAGAAGTTGTTTTGACCATTGGACGATATTGTCACCGATCTGACGATATCATCCCAAATCGGATGAATTCGTCTGGAACAGAACATCCAGACGATTTCATCCCAAAACCAAATTTTCATAATTAGCTTCTGTTTCAACAACCTCTCCAACTCAGGCAGAAGCATGTCTGCACGGTTGGAGATTCCTAAGTTGGATATCTCCTAGATTGGGATGATCCCCAACTTCCTAACCTCCCCCTAATCCTATATAAACTTGGGATTTTCCTAGTTTATCCCCCTGGCTAATCATTTCCTTGCAAATTTAGTTTTTTCTATGTTAGAACATCCTATCCCCCATCATTTGCACTTGTCTTTTCAAGTTTTATTGCAGGATCTCACTGTGTTTCAATCAGAGGAATCTCGGATCATTGTAGGTGATTCAACCACAATTTCAAATGATCCCATCGAGATCAGTGATGATCTCGTATGATTGTAGACGATTTTGACTGCAGTTCAGATTGGGGGCAATCAGAACCCTGAGTTTGCATTCTCTATCTCTTTGTCTTATTTAATTGTGCATTAGATTAATTCATTGTTGTTCTACATATTGGAGTTCACATCATTTAGCATATTTGCATGATAAAATTCAAAATAAATTATTAAAACATTGCATCCCATTTTATTTGATATCTGGATTTATCATTTAAGCATTTATATTCTTATTTCTATCATTTTGTATCATTCTTGCAATTGTATTTTTGGTTTTTTGATGTCTGTTTTCATGATTGTAGGTTTCTGATGAATTCTTCTGACGAATTCATCAGGTCGCTGATGATATTGGCTGATCTCAGATGATCTCCTATGATCTGGATGATTCTGTACAATTACAAATGATCCTATCATATCCGAGACGATTTGGACCCCTACAAGATTCAGAATCTTCATTAGACATCAGAAATCAGGTGCACTCTTCTCCATTTTAGATATTTTCTGTATTTAGGATTCATTTATGTTTGTTGTCTTCATATAAACCAAAAATTTCATATAGAATAGCTTAGATTCATTTTGGCCAACCTAGGAATCTGAATGATTGAACATAAAATGAACACATCAAACCCATTCTCGACCTAGGCGTGGAAACTGCCACTCAAAGTTTCTTGGTGAACCCCACCATCCGTTGAAAATTAACCCTTATACCCCTCCCCCAAGAGGCGCGACCTTCAAAGGGCCTCTCCGTCCGAGGTATTGTCCCATCCTTCTCGCATCCCCATTCTGGGAACAGATCCTTTAGCCTAAAGGTAAGGGTGCAAAAAATTTGGATGATACAATGGGAATGGGATCTCCTTGGTCGTTCTTATCCTTAACCAGAATCCATGGCACCATGTCTCTTATAGCAGTAAAGAACATCCAAACCAAGCTTGAACAATGCCTGAAACTAGGTGTATTAGAATTCTTCTTCATTCTTACTACTTTTTCATAAATTCTATGAGAGAGAAACATTGGCCAATCAAAATAGATAACCTTAACATCATTATTTTCTACATTTCCTCATACATCTTCATGTTGGAAATATAGTATGCAGCGACTATTTTCCAATCATTCACCATTTTATTAGAGTCCAAACCCTCCATATAGGCTAACATTGAATAGAGCTATGGGTTAGCAAATTCATTGATGGGAATCAAAACTTCAGGTATTTTGTCTTCCTCTCTTATTCTTCTAAACTGGAAATGAAGCCATATTTCTAAAACTTTTTGTTCTTCTAAAGCCATTAATGAAGCATAAATCCTAGCTTGTTCTACTATGTCAAATTATTTAGGTTCTAAGGGTGGGATCACCCCGAATACAAACAAGTTAAGGTAGAGCTCTTTGGTAATAGTGAATAGTGTTATGCCATCAAGAATTTTTATTGTTCTCTTTTCAAGATCATAATATTTAATCATCGTAGAAACCAATTTAGGGAAATGGTGGAAAAAAACACAAATATAAGAAAATAAGAAATATTTATGGCAATGGTACATTGAGGACGATTGGGTCGCCCTTCGAAGTGTCTGAATATAAAATTACTTCTCAAGAAGGCCCTTCTTGCTTTAGTCATTAATGTGTCTACCAATCACCTAGTTTGGTCCACATGGTCGTCCAACTCTACTCCTATTCTTTGTACTTCTATAAGCACTTTCTTTGGAGCTATTTTTGCCAACAATAATTTAGATTTCCTCTAAAATTCATGGGTAATACTTCTCAATCGTTCTATTCTTCTTTGCTCTATGAACATTTATCTTTGCCAAATCAGAAGAATTATGTGTTTTGGCCCTTTTAATTATTATTGCATGTATGTCCTCCACCATTAATGTAGATATTGCATGACTTTCCCACTGACATACTTCTCAATTCAACATTCATTCCTTTTGGTGGTTTGGAGGTGGTGTTCCAGCCTCTAATTGGTCAAAATTCAAATGTGCTTCAATCTTTGCAAAGTAGCTTTGTCCTTTCTCTTTCAAGCATGAGAAAATTAGCATTTATTGTGTACCTCTTACCATTTTCCTAGTGGTATGCTGTGAAATTGCTGTCCCACTCAAATTTGGACTTGAGAACGGTGGATTGGCGATACTTATTTTATTTTGGTCAACATAACTCTAGATTTTGGTAGATTAAGACATTCCTCATTTCACACATCAAAAGTCTCAAAACCTGATGGATTGGAACCTGCTCATAATTCCACTGGCATCGTGGTCCATTTGAGTGCAAAAAATAATGCATGTTACATTCTATTAAAAATATAGTTCATTTAGGTGCGGATTGGAACCCACTCATCATTTCGCTGGTATGATGGTTCATTTGAATGTGGATTGGAGCTCAATGATATTCCTCTTCATACTTAGTGTATTTGAGTGTGGAATAGGCACTTGCTACATCCTATGGGAACACTTAGCCAATTTTGCAAAATTTTCTCTCTTCCTTTTTTTATTTTTATACATGTTAAAAAAAAACTTGATACAAAAAGTGCAAAAGGAATGGAAATATGATACAATTTATGTACATATATTACAATGATATTATACTTCAATCAAATTAGAGTTTATATGAAAACCATTAACCGAAATTGGTTGTATGTTTCCCTCTAGATCTTCAAGTTGGAAAACATTGGTCTCTTTGACCTCTACTATCTTGAAAGGGCCATCCCAGAAGGAGTCGAACTTCTGATGGTGACCTGGTTTTGCTCTTTTGACATGCCACCTAAGAACTAAGTCTCCAAACTAGAGTTTTTGAACCTTTACTTTTTATTGAACCATGCCTTGATGTCCATAGAATACTTCTAAAAGTTATCATAGTCCTAAGCTCTCTTCTCTTCCAACTATAGTAGGTGTTTCAGCCTTGTCTCCACTAGATTTTCCTTTGATTCTTCTTATGTATTTATCAATTTGAGTGTTGGAATTTCTAAATGGATAGGTAACACTACCTCCTTTCCATATACGAAAGCATAGGGGGAAGTATTTATGGAATTATTTATAGTAATCCTATCTGCCCACAAAGCTTGTTCTAGTATTAGGTACCAACTTCTTTTATTCCCTTCTAGTGATCTCCTCAAAATAATTAATAGGTTTTTGTTGGTAGACTCTCCAAGTCCATTCCCTTGAGGGTAATAATTTGAATTATTCTTAATGGTGATGACATGCTTGCTAAAAAATTCAATATACTTGGCTACTATAAATGCTAGCCCATCGTCACTCACCAAGGCTTTCAGAACTCCAAACCTTGAAATTAAACTTTCCATAAAATTGATCACAACTTCCTAGTCTGATTTCTTGGTAGGAATGACCTCTACCCATCTAGTGAGGTAGTTTGTGGAAGTTATAATATACTTAAACTTTACTAAATAATGAGAATTTATGACCCCTATAAAGTCCAGACCCCATTTTTGAAAAAACTCTTCAACCTATATTGGCTTGAGAGGAAATGAAGCATTTCTTGTCCTCCCTACATGCCTCTGGTATTTTTCATAGGCTCTAGTGACTTTGAAGGTATAAATAAATATAGTAGGCTAGTAATAGCATGATATTATGATATTCAAAGTTCTAACTCTACCTGAGTCCTCCAAATGGCCCTCCATGGAAATCCTCTATGACCTTCTGTTGTTGATCGCATTTTAAGCACTTAAGGAGGACTCCATCAAGGTTCCTTTTGTAAATCCCCTCTGGAAGTAAGACATATTTCAAATATTGAAGTATATATCTTATTATTTGTGATGCATTAAGATTAGGAGGGCATACTCTAGTTTGAAAGTAACTGATCATTTGGTCTACCCAGTCAAAGTCGCCTGGCTATATTCTTTCAATTTGATCATCTTCTATTATCTGATAAGCTATTATTTTAGCCAATTTTGCTACCTCTATAAAACCTTGGTATAAGGCCATACATCTTACCAACTTGGTGGGGTGTATCTCCATATCATATTCATGGATCTTGGTGATCCATCTAGATCTCTTATCCCCTAATTCACCTTGTAGAATAAATCTTCTTACATCTGGGTGAACAACATATACCATGTTCTTGCTTTGAATTAAATACTGCCTAAACTTCTTCAATGATTTCATCGCATCAAATAATTGTAATTATACTTAACCTGGTAATCATGGAGAGTATAGCTCTATAAGAATATAGGGTGCTCCTCACCTTGATCATTATTTTGGGTAAGCACTGAGGCATAACTTTCTTCAACTCCATAAGCGTAAAGAATAAAATCATTACTAAAATCTGGAATTACTAGCACTGGAGTTATTGCAATGGACTACTTGATAATCTCAAAGGTTTTTTTCCTTAATTTGGTCCATTTGAACTCTACATATTTATTTAGTAGTTTAAATATAGGCTGTACATTTTGAGCAAAGTCAAAAATGAATTTCCTAACAAATTGTATTTTGTCAAAGAAGGATTGCAAGGCTTTCTTGTTTATAGGAAGTGGAAGAGCAAGAATGTACTAGATTCTATCTAGATCTATGACCATACCTTATTTTGAGACCACATGACTTAGCAACTTTCCCTCATGTACTACAAAAAATGATTTCTTAGGATTGAGGGAAATGCCAAATTCTTTGCACTTTTGAAAAACTTTCTCAAGGTGTGCTAAGTGGTCATGCTTGTTATGGTAAAACACTGTCATGTCATCCAAATAGATAAAAATTACCTTATTAATAAGTTTCCCAAAGGCATAGTCCATGGCTCTCTGAAATGTGGCTCCCACATTGGACATCCCAAAAGGCATTCTCTAGTAGGTAAATGGGAATGTGCCCCATTTTTTGGTGAATGTTGTTTTATATTGATCTTCATTCTTCACCCAAATATGATTATATCCAGAGAAGCCATCTAATAGTGATAACCTTTCTGCCCCTACCACTATCTGTAATATCTAATCAATATTTGGAAGGGGGTAGTGATCCTTAAGAGGCACTTGGTTAAGATTTCTAAAATCTACACACAAGTGAATATCACCATTCTTTTTCCTCACTGGTACCAAGTTTTCTACCTAGGTAGAATGTTTAATTGGATAGATGATCTTAGCCTTTAATAACTTCGAGAGCTCTTCTCTCATTATGGATTTGATACTTGTATTTATAGGCCTTTGCTTCTACCTAAAAGGCTTTGCATCAGGCTCTAGCTCAATGGTGTGTTGGATAATCCTTTTGTCATATACCTTGAGGTCTTCATATGACCAAGCCATAATGTCTTGGTACTTTATACATAAAGCTTTAATGTCCTCTTCTTATTATGGTGAACATCAGATTTCAACCTTGAGTCTCTTTTATTTTTATATTTCAACTTATTTATACATATTTTCATTGACTTCCATGGATCTGATCCTTCTCCTATCTTCATTGTCAAATAGGATTTTTAGAGTGACCAACCCCCTATGTATGTGATTATTCTTGAGTTGAATAACATCCTAATGATGAATTTCCTCCAAATTTTCTTCTTGGAAAATGGAGAGACATGCTTCTCTTACCATAAAATCAATGATTTGTTCGTCACTCTAAAAAACCTACCAAAAAATCTACTTATCTGGTATTGCAGGTCTAAAAATCATTTTGATTCCCTTGTATTTCTTGAATCCTATATCTATATAAGGGTTGAATTTATCTCCCCTTGCTATTAAGGAGTCTACCAAAGTATTCTTTTATCTAGGAACAAAGTTTATATTTAGGGCATTAAAGGATTCCATCAGATCCCATACCCCATTTTTGTATGCTTTTAGGTAATGGTGCTTACTATCTGCACCTTTATCTTACCCGATGGAAGATTAACTCGAGTCACCATATATGTTTAGTACCTTAATGCCCATATTTTATTCTTGCATTAGTCCAAGGCATGACCATGTTAATTTGTAGGTAAAAATATTTGTCCCTTCTAATTGAGACTGTAGTAGTACACTAGCGCCAGCTCCATTTTTGCATCTAGCACCATAAAAGAGCATGGTCCATACCTTTGTCTCTCTCAGAGACTGATTAGATATAGCAAGAATTTTCTTCTCTAATTATACATAAATACTATATGTACCCATACCTGTCCCAAACTCACTGTAATCATCTATAAAAGGTAATTCATCTTCTAATTCTAGTTCTTCAAATTTATCCACAATTTCAAATTCTTCAAGAGGAGTGAAGTTGCACATGTCTTCTTCATTTTTTTCTATGTGGTAATACTCAGGATTTTCAATTGGTATCCTTATCCTCTTCCCTTTTAATGGAATGACAATGCTAGAATAATCCATATACATGCATACACCTAATTTTGTAGTGAGCTCCCTTGAGAGGCATAAAACCAAGTAGGGCTCTAGGTCAACCACTACTATTTCTTGTACTATTGTCACCTTAGGGGCTCTATGTAACCTCATAAAAACATCCTTCATTACTCCAATTATTTTTATAGGTGTTCCATCCAATTGCAGTACTCCAGGGTAAGATCAGGTATACTCCATACCCATATCTTCACTGACTGCTTTAGGCATAATTGCAGTTTATACTCCTAAATCTATTATACAATTTCAAACTACCCAACCTTCCATCCTTAAAGAGATATATAAATGAGGGGATTTATTCTTAAAAAAATAGAGGATATTTCTTTCTTTTTTGAGGGTATACTAAGGATTGTGGTGGCCTGCCTATCCTATGGATACTTTTTGAGAAAAGCCTTAAGCAAGTCTATCTGGATAGGAATGAAAAGGGTGTCATATAAACTATATTTTGATGGAATCCTTTTCATATCTTCCACAATGTTGTAATCAAACTTAGCCAAAGTGGTCCTCTTAGGCCTTCTTTATGGCTCACCATATTTTATTTTATATTATTGAGTGGATTCTATGCTTTATATTTTGGTAATAGAAGGGAATCTAAGCCTCTCTTGAGCCTCATATTTTGACCTCATTCTGTCTCCTTTAGTTTCCTTTTCTAATATTTTTGGGAGACTGTTTGTTTTCTCCTTCCCTTTAGCCTAGGGAATAGGGAAAATATCACTGCTTTGGGGAGGTGGATTGTTATTTTTCTAAGAAAAAACCTAGAATTGCCCCATATTTTGTGGATCTACTTGTAAGGTTTTCTTCCTTGACTTTGTCATAACATCAATTGGTCCATATTCATCTAGCTCTTTCCCAAACATGATCTGGTCAGACTTCCATAACATATTTACTCTTCCCTTTTGATTCCTCTCAGCTTGATCCATAGCTTGCTAAACATGGTGTTGGTACATGACACAATATTGTGAATCATGAGGATTATTACACACCAAACACTAGACATTAACCAAACTGATCTCTGAAGAACACTTAGGCTCTTCATATGTTGCATTTAATTTGATCCCATTATTGTTACTAGGACCTGGTATTTGATCTCTACTCACATATGGAAATCTCCTCTACTGAGATATCTCCATATCCTTATTTTCCATTGAATTCATTTTGTTTCTAAGAGTTTTAAAAGTATTTTGTATATCAAGAATGACAAAAAACTCTTGAGAGGTCTAAGAATGAAGGGGATGGAAAGGGACTGCAACGAATGGTTTTTTTGGGTGAGGAATGAAATTCATTTGTGGAGATAGGAATGATAAGGAAAGGGGATCCATGTAAGATGAATTTTTAGCTTTGCTTTGGCCATTAGTGGTTTCTAAACTATATCTAGCATAGCTTTGGGAGGTAACCTCCCCATATTAATTAGGATATTCTCAGCATGAATTTCTACATTATAAACTTGTGGAAAGGTTTCCACTCTAGATTATTGGGTTTGTAAGCCTAGTTATGATCTAAGAGCTCTGATATAATACATATAATCCAAGCATGCAACTGGTATAGCTATAGGGAGAATTCTCTTCCATGTTCTACTAAACCTCAAATTGAAATCCGATATAGTCTCTTATTGATATTTCTGCATGGACGTAAACTAATTAAGCAAGGAAAAAGGGTCAGCAAATTCATTAAATTCTTCCATAAAAGGCTCATCCAATGCTACCCATGAAGTTATGGTTTTATCCTCAATATTCCTAAACCAATACAAAATATTTCCTTTGAAGGATATGGCTAGGATCCTCACAATAACATCCTCTTCCCTTATGTTGTGGATTACTGCCAGATTCAAAATATCCTGACAGTGCTCACATATTATCTTTCTAGATCCATCATAAGTGGGAATAGCCTTGGACACATCCTGGGGAATGGCATTCATATGGGCTAATCTAAAGGGACCAACTATGTTCCAGTTGGGAAATTTCTATAATGCCTAATTTGGGGATACATTTCCCTGATTTGCTACTACATTTTTATCCATTTTTCTTGGTGTAGGTCCTACTGGAGGGGCTTTTGGATTAACTATAGGATTTTCCTCAGGAAGATCTTCTTCTGAGAGGAAATATTGATTCAAAATTTTGATAATAGTAGAACCTCTATAAGGTAGCTCACAATAAAAATATGAGTCAGGGTTATTCCTTTTGAAAGACCTGGTATACATAAAAGTACACTAGTCTACTGGGGTAATTATTTTTTGGGTTAAAGGACAGGGAGTCACAAGGTGAATTTTCTACTCTCCACTTATCAAGGTCAATACAATTCACCAAATATTGATTCCTACAGGTAGAGATAAAATAATAACTCATATGATGGGTTTTCATGTTCCTTGTGAACTGGTCCCTCCAGGCGTGCCAAAAATTGTTGGGAACCAAATTGAAATCAAGTTTTACTCGACACTGCAACTGTCTATCTTCCAATTTTTTGTCCATACATGCACCTGATAGTCACAACTCATCACTCAAGCATTGGATGGAACAAAGACAACTTCAATCCAACCTCCAGAGTAGGTTGGTTCCTTGTCAACTTAAAATGGTGTTGACTTAATTAAAGCTCAAATAGGGTTTGGATATAAGGGTTAGAAAAGGTTTAGGATTAGGGATATCATGAAAAATAGTGGATGTATAGGCTAAAAACATAGGAAAATATATAAAAAGGCTCCCATAAGCTATATCTAGTGTTCCATAACTCAAATTAACATCACCTAAATCAATAAAAACTTCACACATTAAAGCATAAATATAGATATATTACAGAAAGAAATTCTAACATCCAATATTTATATTTAACATAAATAATATTCCTAATAATACAGATCTAACCAAGAATATATTTCAACTACTCTCACAACTAGTAATCTAATAAGCTAGAATGAACTAACCATTCAAGTATTAACAGAAATGTAGCTCAAGATTTTTAACCTCTTGCACAAGATGATGAAGATGAAAAATTTGAGTCAAAATATTAGATTAATACTCCTTCCATTAGCTCACAAGAATATTTACAGTAGGACAAGAAAACACACTAGAGATGACCCTAAAAAATGAGGGTTTGGCCTCTATTTATAGTTTGTAAAATAATAGAAAAATAAGGAGACATTACAAATATTATATATTTATAGGTTAGCAGAGAGTTTACTGGCATCATCTTACTAGTTGGAGAGCTATGGGAGATCCACTGTAAGAAATCTGCCATAGCAACATACCTCTACAACTTGCTGGTTTGTTGGTGATAGTTATATTTTGTATAGTTAGACACTGCATCTCATCCATCGATCGTTCTTGGAATCTTGGTTCCACCGGAGTTCATATGGAAGGTGTTAGGGTTTCTTCAAAGGTGACAAGTGTCATATTTTCTCTTTCGCATGAACCTACCTTCTTAATGTATTCTTGCAAGATTTCTCAATGTATTGTTTTCAACTCATCTTTCATGTGTTTTCTCTATAAGGGTTCGACCATGCTTGTGAGTTGGTTCTAGCTGGGATAGTGAGCATCACTTTGATGGCTTTGGGCTAAGACTATGAGCAATACTATGGTAAAGTTTGTGATACTCCAATGGTATTTTGAATGTTCCTTATGGATGTATGCCTAGCTCTTGGGTATTACTTTCTTTAAGATTTGATTTTCTCTTACTTTGAATCTACTGTATTTTTGCCTTTGTAGATGATAGCTTCTCCATGTGCTATGCTATGTATATTTTGGGGGTTGCTTATTGTGGTTGTCCAAACCATGGGTGATGTAAGCTCCTTGAATACCCCTTTTTATCTTGCTTGGATAGTTCTTCTCTACTGCCACTTCAAGACATTTATTTCTTGTGAAGAATGTGTCTTTATGACACTTAGATCTTGTCCTATTTTCTACGTAGGATTGAATATCATGGTGTAAGACAATTTAAATAAACTTGTAAATAAAATACCTTCTTTTGCACCTCATTTTGTAATATTTTTTTGCTGGTTTTATTGGTGGTTTTCTTGGAGGCAAGGGCTTATTTGACATTGTCTCCTTTGCTAGAAAACTCTCTCCTTTTCTAGGTTAATTTGGTAATAAACACAAGCTAATAACCACTTAGATAGAAGCTTTTGTAGAAGTAATTTTTACACTATTTTCACTTGTAAAAAAAACTTTTAGTGCACCTCAAATATGAGACTCACCAAGTCTCGATTTGTAGCTTCTTTTAATTATTTTGATGGTCGCTTTCTTCTCCACTCCTTAGAGGAATATGATCTAATTTTGGTGGCTTCTTTGGACCATTAAATGATGTTGGTTTTGTGCACCAAATAGTGTCTCTAGACACTTTGATAATATGTTGGTTTTGTGCTCTTGATCTTAACAATAATAAAGATAAACTAATCCTTTTGAGAGTGATAAAAAATAGACTAGAATATACTGATAGGGTTGGATGAGAGCAAGAATACATGGGTTAGCAAGGTAATAAGGTACAACATATAGATGACTAACATGACATATGGGGTATCTGACATAAAGGGTGCATGGTGGGTGACACAAAAAATAAGGGTCAATTGGATGTAGACCAGGGACTGACAAGGAAACCATGTAGATGATGGAGATAATATCCAGTGTGATTGGGATGATTGGACACAAAAAGTGTGGGCCATTGATGCCACTAGCGGTTGAGGCAAGATTTGAAAATATAAAATTAAATTTTAGTGTTTTACCTTTCCATTATTTCCAGCTATCAATTGCATTTTTTAGCTTTGAGGTGAGAAAGTGCAATTATGATAATGAGTGCTATTGAATTTTCTGGTGATTTGGATATCATGGCCGAGCAAGAGGAGGCATATATGAGAAAAGGAGATGGAGCTTCACGGGTACTCTACCAAACCCTGATCTATTTATTTAATTTGATAAAATGAACCTAATTAATTAATTTGGTAAATGAAACTCACTAAACCTATTGGAAATGAACCACACCCATCAATAGGTCTAGGTTAGGGTTAAATTTAGTGGGTCTAAGCTAGTTTTAGGATTTTTCCATTTTTTTGTGATTTTTGGCAAGGGGGAACGATGTTGGCATGTTGCTCGTTGGCCGCTACTACTTAGAGCGACTTACCTGGCCCAAGGCTGGATGCTGTTGCCATCAACGACCAGATTAAATTCCAATGGTCAATTTTTTTATCATTGGAAACTAGCCATTTTTGGCTTTAGCTGCCACTTCGTGGCCACTCTTGGCATAAGCGGCCACTAGGCCTTAGAATTATTTTTCAAATTTTTGAATTTTTAAGCAATTTAATTATTGTTTTTGCAATTTCGAAGTGTATTTTTTTATTTTATTTTTAATTTTAGTATATTTAATCATTATATTTGTTACCTTAAGCTTATCTTAGATTATCTTACACCATTTTTAGATTTTTTTTGCTTTTAGCTTGTAAGTGCATTTAATTTAGGTATTTAATTTTTCACTTCTAGATTTTGTCTACGTAGGCTCGGGATACAAAATTTCTTGTGGACCTCCTACCCCACATGGATGACACTAAATGGTATTGGCTCGATGCTCGCAACCTCCAGTATATCATTAGAATTCTGATGATCATGTCGGATTAGGCCTATCTTACTACCTTGGCCCATATATGGAACTATATGACTAACACATTCCACCTCCTTATCGACGAGATGACCATTACACCGAAGGAAGTGTATAGGATATTCAAGATACCCTTTGATGGATTCCCCATTGTATCTTCCCCTATGGCTAGAGAGGTAGTCTTCATGATATTCTTTGGGAGACATGTCATTGCTACATTTCAAGATACCCAGTCTGGTGGGATTTTCATTGTTCGATGGTACTGAGAGAATGTATTTTATCAAAGATATGTTGTCCTATTTATGGTTATCTATAACATCCTTCTACCTGACTACTCTAGAGTGAGGTTCCCATGGAATATCTTGGTGATGGTTTAGGATATGATTGATAGTGAGGCACCTATTATTGATGCTTTGGGGAGCACTTTTCTGGCATAATGCTATGATGAGTTGTATCATATCCAGTGACGTATCAAGCCAGCATCGCTTGTAGCCTACTCCTATATATTTTGGTTTGGGAGAATATCATGATGGACCATCTAGGAGGTCTACCTATCAATTTTACTAATATAGAAGAGGTTGCTTAGTGCTATGGATCTAGATGGGTGCAAGAGTGTGAGTAGCACAAGAGTGAGTGTTTCATAGGGGATCTCTCCCACTACATAGCTACTTTGATTGGATTGTAGGCCTAGGATATCATTTGGAGGCCCTATCATGCTTGCCCTACCTAGGAGGAGGTAGATAGGTTCATAGCTTGAACTCGATGTGATCGATGGGTTATCGACCATAAGGATGGCATCAAAGAGTTCTTTTATTATTTTTGGGTGCTCTGATAGTTCAAAATTTAGTAGGATATTCCTCTTGATCCAGTTGTATACTGATGGATTTCTATAGATAATAACCTTCCACCACCTCAAGTTTCAATAGTATTAGAGGAGGATGACCATACTATAGTTTATGTGAGCATTGTTGATAAATATTACTGAGGTGTATACCCGATGGTGGGTTATGTGATTATGGCAAGGTGGTGGTCACCTAGGGTGGTCTATGGATGAGGTAGATACTAAGGATCCTAATGGGAATCGAGTGTAGTCTTAAATAGAGGACTGGGGGTAGGTAGATTAGCAGGTGACAGAGGAATAGGTTGCCCTTGAGGAGGAGGAGGAGTTAGCTCTTGAGGAGTAGGAGTCCCCTCTCTAAAATTAGTTACAACAGGTAGATGCTAAGCTTTATTTGGCTTATATTTAGGTACAATAGTGGTATTATACTATTACCACACTTCAGACACACATTACATAGCTCACTACCAAGCGATATGTCACCCAAAGCTAGATTATGCTAGTTGCTTCTATTGTGCACAAGCCTACAGGTTTGGATGTAGGGGTTGAGGTGAGACAACTACAAAGGATCATAGAGGAGAATGAGGACCAGATGGTATCAGATATCACATACATCATTACTTTGAGGTCTCATGTTTTTCTATTAGGTGTCACTCCTAGGGAGAGATCCACAATAGGGGGGTCACAATAGAACATGCATACTACATAAGGGTAGTCTTCATTTTGGCCTATCTATAATACCAGGACCCATATAGAGAGGATTATGAGGACTAGCTCCCACCATTCGCATAGGGACAGAGCCAAGGGTGGAGGTGGGGCAAGGGGTACGAGTCTAGGTTGATGGCTTTATTGTATTAGTTTCATTTTTTAGTGTAATTTCAAGTGACTTACACAGTTGTAGCCTTATGGCAATTTTGTACCTCCATGTACTTATTTGATAGACATATATATTATATCTATACTTTGAGACTCATTGTGTATCTTTTAGGATTATGTTTTCATGTTTATGTGATGCAGTATCATGATATTATGTGATGTGATGCTTTAGATGTTATGATGTGGATGTGTAAGTGGACTACTTTATGATTTTATGCTACATCATGTGGTTTATGTGACTTTATGCTTAGATGGCATGATCTATATGTGTAGATGCATTGTGAGGATGGATTCCTATATGGATGCAATGTTATTGTTAAATGCATGATTAATTTTGGTCTATTTGTATGCATCTAACTTATGTTGTTATGATATGATAAATGAAATGTGTGTAATACATTATTTTGATGATCTAATGTGATTGCATATGTATACTTTAATAACTTAAAACATCTGGTATGATATGCTATGAGTGTTGAAAATATAATGGAGGAAGCCATAAAATGTATAAAAATCATAAATAAATAATAACTCTTATAATAAGAATTATTCATTTAAACATCCAAATATGGGATGAGATGATGTGATATGTATGCATTTTCTTTATAAGCTTATGTATGTTAAAATATATACCCAAAATAGTTAGTGGCCATCCAAATGTCATTGCTGACATTCATCCAGTATCTATCCTATTCTATGAATACCCTTTAATGAACAAAACCTCCTAAAGAAAGTTGACAATGCCAGTGATGATATGAATTATTGCTATGAAGGGATTTTTGAGGTTTTCCATGAGATTTAAACACCCTATTTGCTCCATAAAAATTTGTATACTGATCATACCGAGCTTCTGAAGGATAATTTTTTTATTTATGGAGACCCAGTTATTCATTATCCTTATGTGTGCAAATGAATATATTAGATAAAACATAAGCATACCCCGATGCTAGGTGGGATTCATTCAACCCAATGTTGTATTAGGGATCCTCAAATATTTATCCTTATCCTAATTTGGATTCAGTTGGATTAGACCACTAGGCAATATGGGAAACTTAAAGCTAGTCCTTCCACATGCAAAAATTGGTCTGTACAAAAGCAATATTCTAATGTGACAGACATATCATCGTGCGTAAGAATGCCTTATAGTTCATCCATGCTAAGAATTCTAGGGATTCAATTTCAATACTCCCTTATTTTCTTTATATTTATTTGTGATACTTATGCTTAGTGATGAAAATAACTATTTATTTTGAATTTTTTTTTTTTTTTTGAGCAAGGGATTTATGTAGTGATGATAATCACTATTTATTTTTCTTTTGAATTTTTCTTTGTTCAAGATATTTGCTTGTTTTGATTAAAGCAAGGGATTTTTGTGGGTAGGGGTGAACTTGTCCTTTTGCCAATTCTTAGAATTTTTGAAATGATCGCACAAGGGGATGAGCAAGATAAAATTTTCACCTCATAATACCTAATACCACTTCATAGTGTTCATATTTCCCTTGTTCCAACTAGGATTTTAGTATTTTTATTAGTGATAGGATTTTGAAATATACCAGGTGCTATCAAAACTAAACCTCTCCTATTAAAATCTAAAGTAACTTTCTACAAATTTTGATAAAACCACTAGGTATGGTTGAGTGATCAGAAAACCCTAGTATATTCCTTATAGCAACATAAAGGATTGTGTTGAAAAACATAGTTACACACTTGGGTTGTCGATGATGATGAATTTTGAATATGCATGATTGAGGTACAAATGTGATGTCATTTTTAATATTGCAAACACAAATGTATCTAATACAAATGTAATGGATGCAATGTGCCTAATGCAATGCAACTATATGGATGCAAGTGCTTGATGCATAATGCAATTTTTTTTGTATTTTTGATGCTTTCAATTTTTTTTGAGTTTTGATTATTATGAATGTTTTTGAACTTTTGATTTTAAATTGTTTTTGTGCTTTTATGTTTTGCTTTTGACCAAAGGGCTTTTGGTGCCTTTGGGGATTTTTGTGATTTGACCAAAGGGCTTTAATATGCCTTTGGAGCCTTTTATGAGTTGACCAAAGGGATTTAATATACCTTTGTAGCCGTTGGTGAGTTGACCAAAGGGCTTTAAGATGCCTTTGAAGCCTTTTATGATTTGACCAAAGGGCTTTATGATGCATTTGGATCTTTTTGTGATTTGACCAAAGATATTTAAGATACCTTTGGAGCTCTTTTTGAATTAACCAAATGGCTTTAAGATGCCTTTGGAGCTTTTGTGGTTTTAAATTTTTCTATTATTTTTGTGATTTTGAAATTTATTTGAATGTTTTTTTATTGTGTTGTGCTTATGTGTGGAAAACCCTCATATGAGTAATATTGAGAGGCTCTAGCTCCTCAAAACCCTCTAGCTTTTCTAGGTGATATGACCCAGACCCAATCTTCTCAGAGATGTTATAGGGAACTACCCAATTTGCCATAAATTTGTCTAATAGGTACGGGGGTATATTTGAGTTCTGTTGGTTTTATTTAAGCACAAGATCCCCAACTTTAAAGTCTCTTAGGTGGACTTTATTTATATAAGCTCGTGTTAGACAGTCTTGGTAAATGCAAAGATGCTCAAAAGCATTGATGTGACATTCATCCAAGAGGGTCAACTAATACAAATGAGCTTGCTACATAGTGTCATCATTGATGAACTCTTTTAATGCAATGCACAATATCAGAATTTCCAACTCTAAGGACATAATGTCCTTAGTGCCATATACAAGCAAAAATGGTGTTGCCCTAGTGGGTGTCCACACGCTAGTGTTGTAAGCCCATAATGCTAGGGGTAATTATAGATGTCAATCCTTATGATTTTCTTTCACCATATTATTTAATATGGCTACTATAATCTTGTTAGAGTCTTATGATTTCTCATTTTCTTGTGGATAGTATGACATTGCAAAACTATGTTGAATATTGTATTTGGTCATTAAAGCTCACACATTTTTGTTTTTGAATGACGGACCATTATCTGAGATTATCTTTAAGGGTATCAAAAAACAATAGATGATATTGTGAAGTATGAACTCCGCAATCCATGGACCAATCTTTGAGGTTAAAGGGACTACTTCCATCAGTGTTCGTTAAGATAAATGTGTGTCAGCCCAAATATGGGGGAGAAATATTTTTGATCAGATTGAAAACCCATTAAGAAAATGGCCAAGCCACCTCAATGGGATGTAAGGCCTGAGATGGCAAGTGTATTAGATTTGCATGTTGTTGAAATTTAACGCACTTCTTAACATATTCATAGAAATCCTTCTCCATGGTGGTCCAATAATAACCCAGTCAAAGGATGCACTTAACAATGACCATGCTGCCGAAGTGGCCACTACATGTATCGTCGTGAGCTTACAAAATTTCCCAAGATGATTCTTAGTACTCTAAGCAATGAAGGACTCCATCATAGCTTCGACAACATAATATACCTCCTAGCAAGATATATCTTGTCACTTATTTCTTGAATGCTCATCTTTCAGCATGCGATAGTCCCTGTGGGAGAATTCCAAGATTCAAGAAATCTTGTAACTGGGATAGCCAATTCTGATAGGCTACAACCTCGATAGATAAGATGACTTTTTCCTTGTGCAATTTTATTTGCACACATATAGATTGAGAAATAACCTTGTGGTGAATAGTGGTACTCTTCTCCATAGGACCCTACGAGATCAAGGACCCCCAAGGTACCTTCTTTAAAATTCATTGGTTTTACAAAACTAGTCATGGTCTGGCTTTATATGAATCATGTTGACTGATTCTTTTTTATCGAAATCCTCACACTGCATCGCTACATGCGAGAGCATTTTCACATGAATGGTACTGAAATAAGTAGATGTATTGTAAGGGATCAAAGATCCTAGAGATGCCATGGTGTTTGCAAATTTGTTTGATGAATGAGAGATTACCTTAATTTTTTAACATTATAGTTTAGCTAGATATGTGTTAACAAGATCCTTATAAGCCTTCAATATTGGATCCCTGCATTGAAATAGTCCCTTGACCTGGTTGACTATGAGTAGGGAGTCACCAAAGATATTTAGCCTCTTGATTCTCATGGTGATGGTTGTTTGGAGACTTAATATGAGGGCTTCATATTCAGTGTTTTTATTCATGCAAGGGAAGTATAGCTTAAATTACAAGGGCTTTGGGGAACCTTATGGCATGAAAAAAACAATCCCTACACTACCTCCTTGCTCACACTTTGAACCATCAAAGAACAAAGTCATGTCATCTTTATTGTGAGGTTCTTCAGGTTCGAGTGCTTCTGATAATGTGAATACCGCATCATCAATAAGTTATATGTATAGACATATAAAACATGTCATGTCAAGGTGACTACTCATATGGACACCCTTGTAGACCATATGAATGATATTGGATCTATCCAAGGCAAAAGCAATGGTTCTAACCACTCAATTTGGTTATTTTGATCTATCTAGCCTTAGTCACTGGTGTCACCCACAGGTAGGATTCTTAGTTGTGGGTAACACCCATAGCTAGGGTTTTTAGCCACTTTTTAGATTCGTGACTACCCCTTTAACAAACTTGAGTGACCAGATCTGAGTAAAATCAGTTGCAATAATCAAATTCCAATGGTGTTGAAGTATTTTGGGCTTGGAAGCATCCATAAGCTTTCTCCCAACTACCAATTCTTGTTCTTGGCTTCTCCATGAAGCTAGAGAAAGGATTTTTGGATTCTATTTGACTACAATTTCAAATAGCAAACCCTTCTTCTTCTTGGTTGTCTTCTCTAATGAAGTGCTACCAAATTGCTGAACTGGAGAGTCAATTGCATCTTGTGGAGAGTAACAAGATGCTACAAAAATATAATTTGATCATCAACTTTGCAATAATGGAGATCTCAAGAGCTTGAGGAGCAAGCTTGACAATTGACACACTTACATTGCCAATCCCAGTGAATTCAATCACCAATCTATTTTAGAACACCGAGGCAACCCTTGATCATCATTTCCTTGGAGGATTTGAGTTTTTTTGGCCCTGGTTTCAAGAGAAAAGGAAGTTTTCCCATAGCCACGACTATCAGCCACAGATAATAGTGCTAGCTACTTTAAGAACTTGCAACTAGGGTTTGATGCTCTCTTTCCTCTATTTTAGCAGTAGATTTCCATTTTTAGTTATGCAAATAGCTTAATCTAACATAGATTAATATTGTAGCAGACATTTGATTGATAAATTTTAGGAAATAGAGGTGGATTTGCTTCCATTTCCTTGCAATTTTCAATTTAGCATTGTTTTTTTATTTCATGCAATTCAAGTTTTATAATGGCTAATTAGATTTATTCTTAGCTAGATTCATGCTTCTTTACATTTACAATTTCCACATTAATTGCATAGATTGATAGTTTAACAATATTTCTTGATTTCATGACATGTTTTGTGCAAGATTCCTCTAAAATCCTCATCAAGAGAGGCATCCTTTGCTTTTAATATTTCTTGTTGTTTTTTGATCATAGGTTTTTCAGGAATCCTTCTTCAACATCACCAAGACAAAAAATACCTCTTCATAGGAGAGAAGAAGGTCATACTTGACCTGGAGAAGTTCGTGTCATTCTAAAAGGCCTACTAATTATACCTACCCTTGTAAGGGATTTCTCATGATTGTAACAATTGTATCATATTGGGTATCCCTAAGAGGGATGAATTTATAGCCATGAATTGATTCAAATTTTAATAAAAGATACCCTTCTTTTGTTTATTTCAATTTTATCAATTTATGTATGTTCCTTATGTGATTTTCAATTTTTACTAGATTAGGTGTATGCTTTTTAGGATCGTACATAAGGTGATCACGGTGGAACCACATAATTTAAGTGATATAAAGTCTAAATTACTATGTTTTTTGATAGTAGGTATTAACCATGACTGAAAACCATGATTAACAGTTGTAACTATGGCTAACAACCATGGGCAATAGTTGTAGCCATGCATGACAAACATGATCAACAAAAAATAGAAAAGCAGTAGAATCAGACATCACCATCAGACTTGGATCTAAGTGTAGACACCCAAAAGTCACACATTGTTGTTTCTACGTATCCATAGGTGATTCCAGACATCCCTAGGCTATTGTAGGCTATCGTAGTTATGTGTAGTCATGCGTAGTCATACGTAGATTGCCATAGTTCACCATAGCAGTATGTAGACTTCCATATATGACACTTTATCAGCTTTCAGGTCCAAAACCTTGACAAGCCTTCAAAATCACATCTCGAGCATTGGGATATCCTTCAATAACCTATTTGCACTCAATTGAGGCCCCCACAGGCTATTAATTGGCAAAAATAATTAACAAGTCAATTCCAAAAATCTAATTTAATGTTGACTTCACTTAAGTCACCTTTTTAGGGAAAATTTGATTAATTAACCTCTAATCCTTAATTAATGCTAATTGCACCCTCCCACATGTGTGAAATTAGGGTTTGTTAGGATGTTTCTTTTAATCATGTCCTAAATTGACTTAAGACCTCCTAATCAGGATTAACTCTAATCCATCCTCACACATGTGTGAGGATGAGATATTTCTCATAAGGAATGTGATGTTGCCACATTGCATTTCCTAACCTAACCCTAGTCAGAATTCAACCTAGGTTTAGTCTATCTAACTCCCCCTGCACCTTGCCATTTCCTATAAATAGTGGGTCCTAAACCCCTAATTACCTCTCTCTCCCAAGTTCAAAAAAGCATAGAAACTCTACAAAAATTGATACCAAGTGTTCAACAGTCAGTTCTCGGAGCATACAATCAGATTTCAATAGTACACAGAGGCACACCAGCTACCTAGGAATCGATCCACCGAAGGGATTTTACAAAAGAGACTTCACAGCTCAAATCGCCCCTTGCCCCGTGAATCTAGTCCTAGTTCACCCCCGGGTGGCGAATTGGGTCTACAATGTCCAGATCAGCCCAGATCTGGCAGGTAAGGTCCATTTTCCTATTTTATGTCCATTCTTGCAGTTTATTTCAGTTTTCCATACATATTATTAGTCATTTTATCTTCATAAATACGGGGCCTGACCAAGGCAAGCCCCTCTATGCACTAACACCCTTTTGCAGGTTATTTAGAAGATTTGAAGAGGAAGAACATCATCAAACAAACAACCCGATGGTGGCCCACATACAAAGAAGCCCACCTTCATTGAGGGATGATTGAAGATGACATCAGATTGATTGTAACATTGTTAGGAAAAGAAATAGAAAAAGGGCATCATGTCCCTATTGTAACCTATATCTTCTTTAATATCAATGGAATACAATTTCTCTATTTAATGCATTATTGTTTTGTGTTAATATATCAAGTGTCGATTTCTACCCATTTCATTTTGGCACGCCTGGTGGGACCACCCACAATAGATAATGCTAGACTAACTATTCTCTCATGAATCTAATATTGTTCTCTATTTTCTATGTTTTTAGGTACTAAATCTATTTTTCACAGAGATCTCCAAAGCCCTAGGAACCACCCCAGGCCATCAGATTCCAAATCTAAAACCTCTAAACTAGATTCACCCCCCGCCCCATGAACCAGTTCCCAATTCATCCCTTGGGTGGCGATTTGTATTCTATAACCTCAAAACCTGCAAATCTCAGTTTTCCAGGACTCTCTGCAACCTCTAGAAGTTGTCTAGACCTTCAAATTTTAGATTTACCCCTTCAAAACTCAATTCACCCCCCGGGTGGTGATTTGAGCATAGAAGCCTCAAAAACCCCCAAATCCATAGGGGTGACCTACTTAGGGGCCAAGCAAACCCCCCATAGCATCAGATCATAGGTATTTTCCATTTTATACCTCTATTTTGAAAATTTTGAGAGCATGAGGCATATGCTAGTTGAATAACAATTTCTAGGTGTATGTTTCTCCTCTTTTTGAGCTTGTAGGATCATTAGATTTTTTTGATATTTTTAGAACCTGCAACTTTCTAGCAAGTTTCTCAGATTTATTTTTCAAATAAATTTACATTTTCCTTCTTACTTCATACGTAGTATAAGCCTACATTGTTTCCCCCTTCGTTCATAGCATCTATTGCTAAAATAAGTGCACATGCTAAAGTTTAAATTAGGGTTTCCTAATCCCCTCTTCCATGTTATCTTATGCTTGAAAAAATTTGCATTCTAAGATTGAAAATTAGGGTTTCCTAATCCCCTTTATTCCACACACTTGGATTGCATGTTTCCACGCTTTACAAAGATAGATTAATTTGCTTCATAAAGGCATTTAGGGCTAGACTATTTCTTTGCAAAGAATACGCTTATCTAATCATTTGCTTTCGAAAAGGCATTAGGGTTAGTGTTTCTTTTGAAAAGGCAACTAGTTAGTTTCTTACATTGCATACACCGTTAGCAAAACACAAACCCACACACACTCACATGGTATCTAAACAAGTGGTGAGATTGGACTTCATCCCCAATCCATCACTCGAGACTAGTGCGGATCGAGTTTTACCCTCCACCATATCTCACCCCCTAGACACCTAGCAGCCCCACAAGAGTGGTTTTCTAGATTTCATCATCAAAAAATCCCCCACTTTTGTGATTGGGCCCTGGATTTCATCACCAATGGTTACCTGCGAAGTGGGATAGGATTAGTGCCTTCATCCACAAGGCTAGTATAATTAGTGGAATTGGTAACTGTCATTCTTGACTAAGCCCACCCGAGGGTGAAGCGAAAGCATGGGGTATGTTAACCATGCCTAGCAGGTCTTAGATAGTACCACCTCTCTTCATGAGAGGAATTTGTGAACTCACTTCAGCATAGTGGGTTCCTCCCTTTCTAGGATATCATTTTACTATACCTTCCATATAGGTCACCATTTGCACATTGTGATACCATTCTATTCTATGCATCTTTGGGTGTTGCAGGAGGTTTGATATCGATGACATTCTTGATTTTCTAGAGTATTCACTCCATTACCCATGATTCTACATAGGGAGTATCAACATTACAACACACAAAATGAACAAAACACTTTTACTTTCTCAGCATTTAGAATTGATTCTGGTCTACCATTGTTTGCATGATCATGGATCGGTCTCATCACATTACACTATATATTGCTTTGTCACATACAACATGTTACTTACTTCACATTTACATTAGACACAGTTGAGTCTGTATCATATAGGGTTTATTTCTAAAACCCTTGTACACATGCTACAATGCCTATGGTCACTCGTAGTAGAGCGTGCAAGCAAGTGCACTTCATAGAGGAGATGCCTATCACTTCCTCTAATCAGTCCACTCTTACTCCTTCGATCATGAAGGGGAAGACTATAGATACATCTGATTCACGCATGGAATCCGATGTACAGTTCACACACATGATGCCTCGAGATGAGACGTCAACCTTGAGCGAAGTCCTTGCTACTTCACTCATAGAGGATTACCCACTCCTTTCAGCCCCATCCTCACCTAATCCATCGACCACATTCTACGACCATGTGATTTACATAGCACCAGGACAACCTCATCCATTCTTCACCATAGATGAGGAGGTCATACCTACTTCTCCCACCTTTGCACATCCCTTCTTCCAAAACCTATCTCAATCCCTCTTTGAGAGTGACTCATCCCTCCTAAACCATACCCATCCAGAGGTCACATCATTCACCCCTACCATAGGAATGGTGTCCGACCCATCCTCCTCTACTGTAGGAAATCAGAAGCCATCCTTCCAAACTGCACAACAACTTCCTCCCCAATAGGAACCACAAGCATTTCCTCAAACCTCACACCCGTACTCCTCATAGGAGTCTCAACCATCACCTTCCCAAGAGCCATTTTTCACCATATCTGAAGGCATCTACCAACCGCCCCTTCAGGAGCAAGATGCACAAACCCAAGAGGGAGTGTACACATACACTTTCCCCTCAACCCAAGCTCCTACCTCGATAACTTATCCCACCTTTTTGACAGCTTTCCCACCAATCTCCCAGGTGCTTGGACTGTATGATACCCAACCTTCAGAGCCACCTTTGTCTATGATGACCTTTAGGATACCGCCACCTCCTCCTTTTCAAGCTCCCACTACTAATATCCATCCTACCTATGGACCGAGACCGACAGCTTACCCACCCACTCAGCCAAGCTATTCTATGTAGTTTAGCTTCCCTACTACCTACCCTCCAGGATAGAGATAGATCCCATCCTTTGATACCTCATCTCGACCACCCCCAGTATCAGTAGCTCTAACACCTACACCATTACCAACTCCACCTAGTTTCTTTATACCTCCCCCATCTTGGTCATCGCCACCTATGACCCAACCATTACAACAAGCTCCAACCCAACAAGTACCTATGCCACAACCACATGCTTCCCAGGCATAATACTATTACCCACAACAAACACCTACCCCACAACCTAGTGTGCCAGTAGATACGACAACACATGTCACACAATACCTACCTTATCAAGATCAGGTGCAACCATACTCTTCACAATACTAGGAAGAGCAACAATACCAGTATCTACCACATCCATAGGGTCAACCTACCCTAGCCTAGTCCCCCACTCCTATGACACCCAAACTTCAACTCTTACGAGATGAAGTCAAAATGCTAAACCTATGCACCTCTAGCTATGGGCCACAAAAGCCCTATTATGATGAGTTATGCAATGAGCTAGTCCACCCATCAGTTCCCATTCCTCCCTACCCCTATCACTTTGAAATACCAAAATTTGACAAGTATAGAGGTAAGGAAGACCCTAGAGAGCATGTGAGCAATTACCGCTCGTCCTACTATCAACTCCATAGTAGTAACCCCCTCATGTTGTATACCTTCTCCCTATCCCTCACTGGGCCAGCACTAGATTGGTACAACATGCTCCCATGCCATAGCCTGTATACCTTTGAGCAGCTGGCCAACTCCTTCCTAGAGCACTTTTCCATCAACATCAAGAAAAAGACCATATTTTTTGATGTCTATGCTTTATGACAGGTGGATGACGAACCCATTACTGAGTTCATTGCTATATGGAGAGTGATTATCCATGACCTCACCCATAGCCTCCCCACTACTGAGCTCGTGACACTCTTTTCCAAGAGTTGCCACAAACACATCTCCACATCCCTCCAGCTTCACCAAAGCCGCACCTTTGAAGATGCTATTTCACAAGAAAAAGTCATTGAAGACATTAAGGTTCAATCTAGGAAGATTAAGTTGAGAGCCAAATCCAACTATAACCCTAATTTTTGCTTCAATAGGACCACACCAAATCAACCTTACCCTCAGCCACCTCAAGCCAACCAAGTCGCAACTGCTACCCTAGCGCCAGCACCGACTCCTCCACCCTATACACCACAGCCACAAGCATTCCAAGCTAATGCTCCTGCCCCACCTCGACCACAACAATACCGAGGCATGCACCCATAGGTTCCACCATGCAACTTCACACCCTTATCTGAACCATTGCCAACTCTATTTCATAGATTGTATGAGGGCAACCATCTCGTCCTACCTGAGATCCACCCATTGGATCCAAATATACCCAAGCCTCATGGATACAATGAGCAACTCTTTTGTCCTTTCCATAGACAACAGGGCCATAATATTGATTCATGTCACTCCTTCCATGGGCAAGTTCAAGACCTAATCGATAGGGGCACCATCCAGGTAGCAAACCCTCTAGCCCCATAGAATCAAAATTTAGGGATTTTTCAAAACCCTCTACCAGACCATAGAGGACCCAACCCTCCTAGACCTCCAAACAATCCCCCAGTGCCACCTCACCAAGTGAACAGTGTCCAACGTGATCCACCATCATGTGGTGTAGTAGGCATGATCAACCTTACTACTAGGAACCAACGATACCCATCATGCCAGATGACACCTATCATTTCCCCGCCAGCTCAGTTCACATCACCACAAGTAACTCAAATACCTACCACCATACCACCACCACCTCAAAATATGATTACCATCCATGGTAGCCTAACCCATCAGTTACATAATGCCCCCATACGGCTATCCATATTTGATCTCCTACAATAGTCTCAACCCCATCATGAGGTATTGAATGACATCCTACGTTCCATTGACCTAGAGACACATGATACAAATGCCTTTGTCAATTTTATAGGAAATATCTCGTGCTACCTCCAACCCTCAATTAGTTTCCATGACCATGAGATAACAAAACTCATAGGAGGAGCAGATCCCCCTCTCCACATACAAGCCATGATCAATGATATCACCTACAAGTGGGTACTCATTGACATGGGCTCATCCATTAGCATCATATCCATAATAGCTCTACATCACCTGCATATCCTGCCAGCCCATTTTACCACACCTTCCCTGGACCTGCGTGCATTCGATGGCTCCATGAGACCTACCATAGGATCCATAGTCTTACCCATCCATGTAGGTATTCATACCATCTCTATCCTCTTTCACATCATCCAAGGAGAAATGCAATACAACATTCTCCTCGGTCACCCATGGATTAGAGACATGCAGTGTGTCCCTTCTACACTACACCATTGCC
Source organism: Wollemia nobilis (assembly GCA_028583015.1). Lineage (NCBI taxonomy): Eukaryota > Viridiplantae > Streptophyta > Pinopsida > Araucariales > Araucariaceae > Wollemia > Wollemia nobilis. The sequence continues at coordinate 132,469 of JAQPPZ010001086.1, forward strand.
TTAAGTACATCCACAATGGATTAGTTCACTATGTCCTAGCCGATGGGGATCCATTTAAGTTTTGCAACATTGTAGATCTTCCCCCTGCACCATCATTTTCATCCTCCCAACTATTTTTTATATCCTCTCATCAGTCGGTAGGAGCATCGATATCCTCCCCAACTTCCACCTCAATATCCTAGTGTTCATCAAGAGCACAAGCCTCGACATCTGCACCATTAGCACCATATTTCATGGGACCCAAAACCTCTACCATACCTTTCTCACTACCATCCTTATGGCCTCCACAACCATCCTAGCCAATACCATTCCAATTTCCACCCATAATATCGCAACCACCATTGCCACCCATTACACAACCGACTACATTACCTCCTCCATCCTTACCTATGGAAGCCCCCATCCTTCCTACACCACAAACACCTCCTCTTCCATTTTGACCATGGCCTAGGACATTCTCATCTCCACATAGCTCAACACCTGCACCAATACCTTCCCCTACACAGACCAAACATCCTATTCAGGCTACAACAACCAAACGCCATGAACAAGAACAACCAACACCCAGTCCAGATGAACAAATTCCACACCCTTCGACCACTACCATTAGGGAATCCTAGTTTTCACCTTCCTCATCTAATTATGATATGCCACCCCAGTCACCAGATCATGCCATACCACACATATCCATTTTCATGTCTAATAGTGGCCCAGGAGACTACAATGTATGTGATGCCCACGTATGTGACCCTCCTATCCAATCTACCCAATATTTTGGCCATCCCTCAGCCTCGATCTTAACTATTGGAACCATTGTCCAATTAGGAAGTCCTAAAAACCATACCAATTTTGTTTATGTAGGAGTCGACTCTTTGATCCCCCCACAAGCTTCACCACCACCACAAGCTAGCTCTTGTGATGCAATTACACATCTAGCCAACCCTCATTTCACCTTGCGCTACCTCAAGCATTTCCATTGGCATGGATTCAGGCTTGGTCACTATGAACAAGGGTTACGTACACCCATTAACCCTCGTATTCGATCACCTACCGACAAAATTGGTCTAGGTTATCACCCAACCACCATCTATACGCTAGAAGATGAGATCCAAGATTTATCCTTGCATCCTCCTCCACATCCAACACATACCTTGGAGGAGTATATCGATATGGATATACTAGAAGACACTCCCTCACCTAGTTCTACCATTGCAGTCCCCTGTGACTTCTTCCAAGAATCTCCTACATCCGATACCTCCTCATTCTATGATGTTGGTAGATTGGTAGACCATTTCACTACCTTATCCTTAAATGTAGTACCAATAGAGCCTGATCCAACCCCTCTTGAATCATCATCAATGCATTTAGCCATATTCCCACCTATACATAGGCAACTACAGAGAGTGGCTACTCATCCTCGTTCACCTCCAGTTATTCTATGACCTCCCTTGAGTCTCTTAGGGCATGCACAAACCATGGAGCCCCACTCACCAGAGATCTCCCCACCTACTTCACCTACAACATCGATCAACATGGTTGAGGTAGACTTGCATTCTCCCCTCTGTTACAACCACCAACGAATTTGAGATGATACCCCAAACCCAAACTTTATAGATCTCAAACATATCTCACACATACCAGTTCCTAGAGACTTCCTTCTTTCACCTCATGTCTTGTGGGCAGCAAATGCCCCTTCCTCATCCACATCATCCCAAGCCCCTCAGGTCCATCACATGAGCATTTACATAGATGATGAATACGAGTTCAATGAAGCCATCGATGACTTCAACCTCATTCCTATCCTCAAATAGTTACATGATGGATCTCGCATGCTCATTGAAGACACTATCGATGTCGACATTGGAGATGATCCCAAAAACCCCCACATCCTCAAGCTAGCCACTAGCCTCTCACCCGAGGAGTGCATCACCTTCACAAACTTCCTATGCAAGTACATAAAAGTTTTTGCATGGTCTTACAAAGACATGTCGGGACTTGACCCTGTCGTAGTGGTTCATAATCTTATACTAGATCCCAATGCCAAACTAGTAAGACAAAAGTTATGATGCATGCATCCAACTATCACATTAATAGTGAAGTCTAAGCTCCAAAAGCTCCTAGACATCGACTTCATTGTACCCATTGACTATCCCGAGTGGGTATCCAGCATGGTCCCTATACCTAAGCCATCTGGCGAGGTTCGTGTCTGTACTAATTTTTATGACCTAAACAAAGCTTGTCCCAAAGACAACTTCCCTTTACCCAACATTGAATCCCTTGTTGATTCCATCATAGGCCATGAGATGATCTCCCTCATGGATGGATTCTCAGGATATAATCAAATCAGGATCAACCTAGCTGATCAACACAAAACCTCCTTTACAACACCCTAGGGGACCTTTTGCTATAAGGTCATGCCCTTTGGCCTCAAAAATATTGGGGCAACCTATCAACGAGCCATGACCTACATATTTCATGATTTAATGCACAAAAATATTGAGGATTATGTAGATGATCTTATCACTAAGTCCAAGAAATGCGTAGACCATCTCGAAGATCTCCATCATATTTTTGATCGATTACTAGAACACAACGTGTGCTTGAACCCAAAGAAGTGCATGTTTGGTGTTACCTCAGGAAAAATATTAGGATTCATTGTCTCCCAGTGAGGCATTGAGGTTGATCCTAGTAAAGTGAAAGCCATCATCGAGATGCCTCCTCCTACCACATTAAAGCAATTGCATAGCCTCCAGGGCAAGATCACTTCTATCCATAGATTTATAGTGCAATTATCAGACAAGTGTCAGCCATTCAATCATCTCCTCCAGAAAGGAGTAAACTTCAAATGGGATGATAACTATCAAGAAGCATTTGATGCTATCAAAACCTACCTTATATCACCACCGGTTATGTCACCACCGCATCCACAATTACCACTGACTCTATACATTTCAGCCATAGAACTTGCGCTAGGTACACTCCTAGCTCAAAAGAATATGCTCGACAAAGAGCAGGCTATCTACTACATCAACCATACACTAGTTAGTTATGAAATGAGATACGGATACATGGAAAAACTATGCTTAGTAGTAGTATTCGCTACTCAAAAGTTAAGGCACTACATGTTAAACCACACAACCTTTGTCATTGCCCGAGATAACCCCCTTTGGTACATGATGAACAAGAGCTACCACAACTCGCGCACAGCTAAATGGATCATGCTCTTAACTGAATTTGACCTAGAATTCATATCCCAAAAATCCATCAAAGGGTAGGTCATCACAGACCAACTGGCCGAAGCCCCTTTAACTGACAATCAACCCCTCCTCATCCAGCTTCCATATGATTCCATATTTCACATAACCAAAGCTGAAGAATATGTAGAACCTAAATTTGTAGCTGACCTCACCCTATTCTTCGATGGTTCCAGATGTCTCCATGCTGGGGGTGCAAGCATTGTCTTCTTCACACCTGAAGGAGAACCACTCCCATTTTCATTCAAACTTGACTTCCCCTGTACCAAAAATAATGTAGAATATGAAGCCCTAATCCTAGGATTAAAACAAGCACACTCCATGCACATAAAATGCCTCCACATCATAGGTGACTCACTCTTGATAGTCAATCAAGTGTAGGAACTCTGGCTATGCAATTGTCCAGTCCTCCAGTAGTATAAGAAAATCACACAACTCTTATCCCAGTTTGAGTGGTACGATCTCGAAGTCGCTCCATGATCATCAAACCATTTTGCAGACACGATGGCCTCCTTAGGATCCCTCATTCCACAAAATCCAACATTTGACACAACATCCATGTCCATCCATACACTAACTAGATCTGCCATATCACCCACACCTCCTACAGATGATGGTGGTGTGTATGTGGTACACACCGAACCCCATGATCCATGGTTCTCACAAATCAAAGAGTACATCAAACTAGGTTTCCTACCATGTGATCTACCCCATGCTCAATGTCAAACCTTCAAACAAAGAGTGATCCACTACACATTGTTAGGGGACATCCTCTATCACCGTAGCTATGATGACATGCTCCTGCATTGCCTAGAACCGCAAGAATCACAATGGGTTGTACAAGAAACCCATGATGGTACTTGTGGTGGCCATTTTAGTGGCATGGCAATCACCAAATGCATTCTCTGCATGGGCTATTACTGGCCCAAAATGGAGCATGACTACTGTGAGTATGTGAAGCATTGCATCAAATGCCAACAACATGTGAACCTAACACATCTCCCATATCAAGCACTCCAACCCATTCAATCCATGTGGCCTTTCTCCCAATGGGGCATGGATCTAATTGGATAGATTACACCAGCTTCCTCAAGAAATCACAAGTTTATCATCACTACCATAGAGTATTTTACCAAGTGGGTCGAAGCCATCCCACTGGTCCAAACCACAGGAGCCAAAATTGTAGCATTCATCACAGATCATATCATATGCCATTTTGGAATTCCCTCCCAAATAATTTTTGATAATGGGAAATCCTTTAAAAACAAAACTATTCGAGCCTTATGTGATAGATTTCACATACACCATAGCTTTTCTACCCCATACTATCCTCAAGGTAATGGCCAAGTAGAAGCCATGAACAAAACCATATGTTCCATCCTCCATAAAACCATAGCAGAATCTCACCATGATTGGCATAATCAAATACCCCTAGCCTTGTGGGCATATCGTACGAGCATCCATACTCCTACTAGGGCAACACCTTTTTCACTTGTATACGGGGTAGAAGCTATCATGCCCCTTGAGCTTGAGATACCTTCCTTAAGGATATCTATGAAGGATTTCATTGACGATGACACTGCTCGTCAAGCTCGTCTAGATCAGCTAACACTTCTCGATGAACACCGCATTCATGCAATCGAGCACACATGAGTCTACCAAGATCACCTTCATCATGCCTACAATAGTAAGGTACATCAATACAAGTTTAAAATTGATGACCTAGTTCTCAAGGAAAACCAACAAATCACAAGTCAACCTCGCCAGCAGCATGACAAATTTACCCCAAACTAGTTGGGCCCATTCATGGTTACACACAAATACGATTCAGGAGCATATCATCTGGCCAATATTGAAGGCCTTAATGAACCTGAACCCATCAACATATTGCATCTCCGTGCATTCAATGCCTAATATACATAGGTGTTCACCATCACAAGTAGTATACACTGCTAGGCACAAGCACACTAGCTACTACGCACATCACTAAACATGCACTTCTATTATTTTACAATTACATTATACATGCATGTTTATTTACTCTTTGATTGGCATTTATATACTATTGGTATTTGTTTTTCTTTTTGTAGGATCTACATTATCCACACTTACACCAGTAGTAGCAATACATGACAGCACCATGCAGGATACATCGTAGCCACAGTCCATACCCATTACACCGATGGACCTAGCCCAACCAGTACTTATCATTCACCCTAGGCAGACGTCACATTCACCACATTCGGATCATCACACATCACCCCACCACATGGAAGCTCACCATCAAGGCTCTTCCTATTCACCTCACTCTAGAGATAGTCAGGTCACCCTATCCTCTTTTGATGAAAAGGAGGAATCATCCCATCCCCAAGAACAGGGGTCACCCTCTCATTCACCTGATAACCTCAAAAATCTCTATTCACCAACAAATCATCCCCATCACCCCCTAGGAGATTATCATCCTCCTAATAGAGGATACACCCATCATCCAGCTCATCCATCATGCCTACCCACCCCACTACCCAATGGTGAGTCCACCTACTCCTAGGCTTTGCAAGCTCCAGCCCAAGCTACTCAAGCTAGTCACACAAACATGCCCCCTTCCCATTCATATCATCGCTTAGAGCCATCACCTATGCCACCCATACTCAAGACACCACCTTCCCCACTATGATGCTTACTTTTCGACAAGCTTTCCAATCCCTGAGACATTTTCATTCCTCCCCTACCTCATCAAGACCTCATCCAGCTTCCCATGCCTACCAAGCCATACCACATACATCACAACCACCCCCATCATGAGATACAACATATTTTCTCCCATGTTGAGGCTCTAGAGCTACAGATGAGCCACTACCATTGCCATGTACACCTTTGCCTTCATGCAGATCCACCCTTCGATCCCATGCCCAACCTACATTGGACCCTCAACCCATGCACCCGTAGGTATACTGACCTTCATCACATCTAGTGGATCCCTATATTTACCCCATGTTGGTTCCATACATGCCATTTTCAGAAATGTTTTACCATCTCATGCATCAGGGCCTCATTGACTTACCCGAGATTCAACCCATAGATCCCTCACATCCTAAACCATGTAACTATCATGAGAATCAATATTGCATCTATCATCACCAACCAGGTCATGACATTGAAGAGTGTCGAACATTCGAGAACCTGGTGCACAACATGTTGCATGGTGAGCAAACCCCATCACCAGAGCATCCTATCCCATTTAGCCAACTTCTCAGTCCTCCATATCACATTACCCCCACAACCTTACCCTCTCACATCACCCTAACAACACCAACCCGATACATTCATAACATATCCAACTACAACCCCAACCACAATCCTAGCTGCATCCTCACTTCACCATCCCACTCCCAACCGAACCCATGCCACTTCACCCGACAGTAGTTCTAATAGTGCTTTCCTTCTTCTATCCTACTTCTTCTACTTCTTACAATAGCTAATTCACTTCTTCTCTTCTCTCTCTCTTGGCTTTTGGTAATCCTCTTATCTTGTTGGTTACCAAAGCCTATTTCTTCTCACTTCTTCTAGTTGTACATCCTACTTTTACATCTTCCTCCTTTTGATGACTATTACATACAGTTTTACAACTCACAACTTATGCACCTACCACACACACCCCACACGTTGGGGCAACCATGATCACAACATCACGCTTTTTGTCATCACAACACATTACACTCATCTGTAGATAAGTTTTCCAAACTCCATCTATATGTCACGCATTTCCTCTTGTAGATATTGCATTCCCCATTTGCATCATTTACGTTTCATATATCCAGTGCATATATCCATATGTTTTTCATTTAAACTTTTAGTTCATGTTTGTACATTCTTCCCCAAAATGCGCCTTCAGTAGGAATAATGAATGCACTTGTTAGCATCACCACCTGGATGTCCATTCCCCCTTTTTAGGATCAGGGTATACATAGGTGTCATGTTCGACTTTGACTACTCTTTAGTTCAGTCAATCTAGTGTCACCCATAGCTACCGAGTCTTGTACATTCTTCTTATGGATCTTTAGGCTGGTTCAACTTCTCTCATGGACCATACACAATAGGTTATACATTAAACAATTTTGAGTCTAGGAAAGAGGACATCTTGAGTAGATATCACCATCTAGCGAATGGTATCCCCTGCTCACCCTATCGCTTGCATGGTCAACATACGACCTAGGGATAAACAAAGGGATCAAGCATAAGCAAAAATAAATGATTGGGTAGAAAACAAACGTCATCGCCCATACAAAAAGAGCACCACCAAAAAAAAACAAAAAAAAAAAAAAGAGCACCACAATCAAATAGGTCAACACTAGAAGAGGGGCAAAAAACAAAAGGAAACGCCTCTTGATATCACCCATGTTATGCTTATCGCCTTTGGTCCTTAGGTTCAACATAACACCATGGGATGATTTCCATCACTAGCAATAGGCTCCAAGAGCCTGCCTACCAGTGGAATAGTCTTACAGGTGGCAACATATCTATAACATTAGCATCTTGCTTTTGTATAGATCACTATTGTGGATGGATGAGCTAGCTAGTCCGGTAGCATCTACAATGGGTTAATCCTACCTCCCTAAAAATGGATAAATGAACCTTACACATGCACACACATAGGTCCATGATAGATTTTGAACCAACCCGATTAGTTATAAGTTGCCACAATACTTGTATAGCTAAGGGTCTGAGATTTGATTGTCACAACTATATTGGTCAAAGCCATTACACATACCTTACATTATCCAACTTCCTTGAAATCATGGGATGGATCGCATCCATACAGGTAAATGCTATGATACAAGTGCTTCCTTTGGTGCATTTCAGTACGTCCATACATGCATCCATGCATCTATGTCATATACATTTATTACACATTACAACCATGCATTCATCCTACATGCATTTCAACATCAAATCACATTATTGCATCCACCTTACATGCATTTCAATATTAAATAACATCATCACATTAACCCCACATGCATTCACTATAAAATCACATCGGATACCACATCATATCGCATTCAAAACACAATCATACATACTATTCTACAAGTTCATTCATACCACAAAATGATAATAGATCTAAACCATTCACACATGTATATCTATTTATCATACATACCTACAAACTATGCTACGCTATCTATGCAAACATAAAGAGAACACATTTCAAATAATAACAATGACACATGTATATATCACAACCAAAATCAATATGTATATATATATATCATCCATACAAAATACCCGAAGGCTACAACCTGGGACCATGCCCATCATCATCTAGCATCTAAAATACCCATAGGCTACAATACATAGAAAGCCTAACTCCCACCAGGAGTCTCCCCACGTCCCTCATGGCTCACCCGCATCTCGATAGCCCTACTCGATTCTACTCCAAACTCTAGAACTAGATCCATGATAGGCTGATCCTGCACTACAACCCTAGCACCCATATACCCCACCATAGCAGCACTACACTGGCTATGATGTGAAGAGACCCACACTCATGATCAAGACATCAACTATGACACCACCTGATCATAATCAGGAAGAGGAATCCCATGCACCAATAGAGTAGTCTCACATAGTATCTTCCTCATAGACTCTACAACCAACTGACCAGCCAAGCTCCCAATAGTCTACTCCTGCCTAGTCACCCTGGCCCTTAGCTGCTCCACCTCAACCTCTAACTACTGAACTCTATCTCGTAACCCCTGTGCCTCCATCATCACATCCTACCTCATAGGGATAACCCCATCATCTATACCACCTATATCAGTAGCCCCACCTCCCTCCTCCTATACTCCAACGGCCTACTCCATGGTCACATCAACACCCACAGTCACCTCCTCCACCCTCACTCCCTGGGTGCTCGCTGCCTCACCCAAGCGTCATGACCATCATAGAGGAACCTCCTCATCACTAGCCACATCCTCTACCCTAGCTCGAGCTCCCCTATCAGCTCTCCCCTCCAGTGGAGGTGCCCCAACATCAGGTGCCACCCATCGATCAATCACACCTCTACTGGCTCCCAACTCTGCAATGCCCACCAAGCCTCAAACTCGAGAGTCATCCCAACATCCTCCACATCTAGTGTAGCTAGAGGTGGATCCCTCTCCCCAACCCAAGGCAAGACCACAGGATGCTCTCCTCTATCACCTCACCACCTGAAATAAGTCATAGGAGCCCCTAGCATATCCTATCGTAAACCAAACTATCGCCTCACTCGATCAAACTAAAAATACTTGATCTACCGAGTATATCACCCTACTATCCATCTACCCTATTGGATGGCTCATAGCTCCTCATCATCCTCATCCCACCTCACCCCACCCAACCAAGGCCTCCATATGATGTCACCAAGAGTCAAACCTCCAAACTTACCCCTCCAAAATAGTGGGTCACCCTCATGTGGCCTCTTGATACCCTGCTCTACCTCCATACTCCACCTCAAAGCATAGGGTAAATACTCCTTGCCCACCACATGCATAGGGTGAGGCAATAATGAGGGCCTCTCAATAGCTATGTGCTCCCATGCCCATACCTACAGCAAGGGAATCACACTCAACCCTATGCATCTACCTCGAACAACATCATGTAACTCTCGATAAACTTGGGCCAATAGTGCAGGTGCCCAAGAAAACACAACCCTACGCTCAACCATGTCACTCACCACATCTAACATATTCCAGGTGAACAACACCCCGAAAGTATCAGGTAAGGCATAAGTCGAGATCATCATCATCGCCACACACTATCGATCAGATATCTTATCATGTACCCACAACCACTCATAATCAATCTTAGAGACATCAATACCTCTCCAATCCACCCCAAATAATCACTCCAACATAACCTCCTTGCTCTCATCAATGGTTGCTCTCATAGGAACACCCTCAATCGGTAATCTATATATCCGATAAACATCCTCCAAAGTAATGGTCATTTCCCTAGTAGGAAAATGAAATGTGTTCCTATTAGCATCCCACCGCTCACATAGTGTAGACACATAGGCTCGGTTAGTGTGGATACTCTTGCATTCCCACACACCTCAGAACCATATGTCATCCAACCAATCTAGCTCATCCTCTGTCTTCATCAACTCCTCAAAACCCTCCTTCATTTTTTGCACCCGATGACGGGGCTCCAACATCTTCACCTGTTCATCCACAACAAAACACAATAAAACATACATTAGTCATCCACATAACAATGCAATCAAATCAAACTTCATGAATCAAAATTTACAAATTAAAACAATTCAATTTGACATGCACTTCGAGACAAAAATAGTGCACAAATCATATGACAAAACATATCAACAAAACAATCGCATATTTGGATACCCATTTTATCATTTTATGGCAAAAGTTCAAACAAATGTGAAAAATAGTACATATTTGGCTCCCAATAGTCAAATATAAGTTCACCCACATACCCATTGTGGCACGAAATTCAAAACATGATCAATTCATTCAACATACAAAAACAAAACATATTTTTGAATACCCATTTGCCAATTTTGTAGTAAAATTTTTGACAAAATTCAAAAATAACGCACAAATCAACACGAAATTCAAAGTCAAATTTACCATAAATACACCAAAATTGAAAACACATCAGAAGACATAATTCAAAAATAACAGTCACATTTTTGAACACCCATTTGCCCACTCCATGGTGAAAGTTCAAACAGATGTGAAAAATAGTCTAAATCGGGCTCTCTATAGCTCATTTTCAATTTCACACTACCCACACCTTTGCACGCAAATCAAAGGCAAGCCAAACAAAGTCATCAACAAAAACAATCAACATTTTTGGATACCCATTTTGCCCTTCTAAGGTGAAAGTTTCATCGGTTTCCACAAATACTATCTCTAAGGTGGTAAATTTAACAATCAAGATTTACTACCTTACACCCAAAAGCAACAAATTCTGAAATCACACCAAACGAAAGCAAAAAAATATAACAGTCACAAAATGGGATACCCATTTCCCACTTTTATAGATAAAATTCAATAACATATCAAAAATAGTACATCGTCGCTTCACAAATGCACGGTCAAACTTCATACCTACTCTACCCTTCACCCGATCAAATTGGTGTTGAAACAAGTCCAATCCCAAAACAGATCACATTTTTGGGTACCCATTTGGCTTGTTTATCACTATGTATTCAAATTTTAATTAAAAATTACTAAAAATTTTAAAACGGGATGAAAACCTCCCCCCTCATTCACATTTCTCGAGAAAAATAAAACAAAAACAAAATAAAGACAAAGGACACTTACCGGTGGATCCCCGCACCTGTTGCCAGCCACCCTACATCCCCTCATCATCGTCGCCCTCGAAGTCATCAATCGTGTTCTCCTCGCCGTACCCCCCCCACCCCCCCCCCCCCACACAACCCCCCCCCCCCCGAGGCCAATTCACCCCCCGGGGGGATTAGGTCAAATCCCCCCGGGTAAGCTAAAACACCCCAAAATCAACCAAATTACCCCCAAAACCCTAGGAAAGTAGGCAAATTTCTTCCAAAACCCTAGGAACTCCACAAAACTTTCTTCTAATTTGTTTTTTGTTAATCATATTCATCATGCATTGGTATCTTATCAATCGTTGCATCATCAACTCATCACACTTCATTCACCTCATTGTTGATTCCTCATTTGAGGGGGTATTCATATCCAAAGTCAGCTTTGCATGCAACCACAAAATCGAAAATCCAAAAGTGTGATTAGCACATTTGTCTACAAAAATTTTTGTTGAAGATTATCATACAAAATAATCTCAATCACAACCAGACATGGGTTATATCATGAGAGTTATGCGTAACAATGGAAAGGTCACCTTGGCATTCATGGAGCACAATGAATGACATGGGCGACTAATCCAGTGCAACATTTGAAGGACTTCACTCTGGCATTCATGGAGCATAATGAATGACACGTTTGAATAATTCAAATGTTAACTAACTCAAATGGTTTGACACTTGTCGCCATGTTCTCATCAATCAATCAACAACAAAAATTTAGATAGGCTTTTGTCCTATTCATACTTTTGGACCATGCTGATCTGGTCGCAAAAGCAAAGCAATCAAAAGTTGTCATTCTCAAGCAACTAGTATGGCATCATAAATGTCATACGGACTCAACAAAATCACATCATTGCATTCACAATCATTCATTTCCATTTTTCAGCATTGTTTTTATTTCTTTCCTCTTCTCCTTCTTTCCTTATTCTCTTCTTTCCCTTGGACATCTAGTTAATTTGTATGGTCACGCTTCGAGCAGCTACATACCCTTTGATTGGATTCCATTCCCCTTCTATCCCTTTTCCTTCTGCACAAACCCTTCACATTTTTGTATTAAACTGTGTTCTACACAGTATAGTACAAAAAGGGGCAAAATGTAGACACCCAAAAGTCACACATTGTTGTTTCTACGTATCCATAGGTGATTCCAGACATCCCTAGGCTATTGTAGGCTATCGTAGTCATGCGTAGTTATGCGTAGTCATGCGTAGTCATACGTAGATTGCCATAGTTTGCCATAGTAGTATGTAGACTTCCATATATATATTTTAGGTCCAAAACCCTAATAAGCCTTCAAAATCACATCCCGAGCATTGGGATATCCTTCAACAGCCTATTTGCACTCAATTGAGGCCCCCACGGGCTATTAATTGGCAAAAATAATTAACAAGTCAATTCCAAAAATCTAATTTAATGTTGACTTCACTTAAGTCACCTTTTTAGGGAAAATTTGATTAAATTAACCTCTAATCCTTAATTAATGCTAATTGCACCCTCCCACATGTGTGAAATTAGGGTTTGTTAGGATGTTTCTTTTAATCATGTCCTAAATTGACTTAAGACCTCCTAATCAGGATTAACTCTAATCCATCCTCACACATGTGTGAGGATGAGATATTTCTCATAAGGAATGTGATGTTGCCACATTGCATTTCCTAACCTAACCCTAGTCAGAATTCAACCTAGGTTTAGTCTATCTAACTCCCCCCTGCACCTTGCCATTTCCTATAAATAGTGGGTCCTAAACCCCTAATTACCTCTCTCTCCCAAGTTCAACAAAGCACAAAAACTCTATAGAAATTGATACCAAGTGTTCAACAGTCAGTTCTCGGAGCATACAATCGGATTTCCATAGTACACAGAGGCACACCAACTGCCTAGGAATCGATCCACCGAAGGGATTTTACAAAAGAGACTTCACAGCTCAAATCGCCCCTGCCCTATGAATCCGGTCCTAGTTCACCCCTCGGGTGGCGAATTGGGTCTACAGTGTCCAGATCAGCCCAGATCTGGTAGGTAAGGTCCATTTTCCTATTTTATGTCCATTCTTGTAGTTTATTTCAGTTTTCCATACATATTATTGGTCATTTTGTCTTCATAAATACGGGGCCTGACCAAGGCAAGCCCCTCTATGCACTGACGCCCTTTTGCAGGTTATTTAGAAGATCTGAAGAGGAAGAACACCATCAAACAAACAACCCGGTGGTGGCCCACATACAAAGAAGCCCACCTTCATTGAGGGACGATTGAAGATGACATCGGATTGATTGTAACATTGTTAGGAAAAGAAACAAAAAAAGGGCATCATGTCCCTATTGTAACCTATATCTTCTTTAATATCAATGGAATACAGTTTCTCTATTTAATGCATTATTGTTTTGTGTTAATATATCAAGTGTCGATTTCTACCCATTTCACTGAGGGTAGGATCATTTTTCCCTCTCTATCTTTTTTTGTCTATTTTTTTACAAAAGTAGTTTGCAATATATGAATGCTAATTAGAAAACATATCAAAAAGTAGAATGGGAAAATCCTAGATGTTTTTTTTAGTTTTCTACTAGTCCCTACTAGGAATAGCGGATCTCTAATTATAGTCCACCCTAGTATCCAATAGTCTAGGCCTTTGTATGTTTAGAGTTTGCATTATGAGGCCCAATCAATGGAAATTTTCATCATAAATATTTGCATTCTCGAAAAAATCATCTAGCATAATCGTGCATTCTCTTAAAAATGAAACATTCTTTTGAAAAGCATGTAGCAAAATCATTTGAATGCTATTTTATGCCTTTTATTTTTCATGCAAAGTAAAAGTAATCCCACACACCATAACACATTTAAACACTAGTGAGTTGGAAGTGACATCCAATGACTATTAGGGTTTAAACGACGGTGGTAGTGATTTCCACCTGTTGGCCCAAATACCTCGATCCTTGGATACTTTGACCAATACCGGATCCGATAGCCATCCGT
>JAQPPZ010001087.1:0-5000 GCA_028583015.1 Wollemia nobilis
GTTTAGGGTTTAGGGTTTAGGGTTTAGGGTTTAGGGTTTAGGGTTTAGGGTTTAGGGTTTAGGGTTTAGGGTTTAGGGTTTAGGGTTTAGGGTTTAGGGTTTAGGGTTTAGGGTTTAGGGTTTAGGGTTTAGGGTTTAGGGTTTAGGGTTTAGGGTTTAGGGTTTAGGGTTTAGGGTTTAGGGTTTAGGGTTTAGGGTTTAGGGTTTAGGGTTTAGGGTTTAGGGTTTAGGGTTTAGGGTTTAGGGTTTAGGGTTTAGGGTTTAGGGTTTAGGGTTTAGGGTTTAGGGTTTAGGGTTTAGGGTTTAGGGTTTAGGGTTTAGGGTTTAGGGTTTAGGGTTTAGGGTTTAGGGTTTAGGGTTTAGGGTTTAGGGTTTAGGGTTTAGGGTTTAGGGTTTAGGGTTTAGGGTTTAGGGTTTAGGGTTTAGGGTTTAGGGTTTAGGGTTTAGGGTTTAGGGTTTAGGGTTTAGGGTTTAGGGTTTAGGGTTTAGGGTTTAGGGTTTAGGGTTTAGGGTTTAGGGTTTAGGGTTTAGGGTTTAGGGTTTAGGGTTTAGGGTTTAGGGTTTAGGGTTTAGGGTTTAGGGTTTAGGGTTTAGGGTTTAGGGTTTAGGGTTTAGGGTTTAGGGTTTAGGGTTTAGGGTTTAGGGTTTAGGGTTTAGGGTTTAGGGTTTAGGGTTTAGGGTTTAGGGTTTAGGGTTTAGGGTTTAGGGTTTAGGGTTTAGGGTTTAGGGTTTAGGGTTTAGGGTTTAGGGTTTAGGGTTTAGGGTTTAGGGTTTAGGGTTTAGGGTTTAGGGTTTAGGGTTTAGGGTTTAGGGTTTAGGGTTTAGGGTTTAGGGTTTAGGGTTTAGGGTTTAGGGTTTAGGGTTTAGGGTTTAGGGTTTAGGGTTTAGGGTTTAGGGTTTAGGGTTTAGGGTTTAGGGTTTAGGGTTTAGGGTTTAGGGTTTAGGGTTTAGGGTTTAGGGTTTAGGGTTTAGGGTTTAGGGTTTAGGGTTTAGGGTTTAGGGTTTAGGGTTTAGGGTTTAGGGTTTAGGGTTTAGGGTTTAGGGTTTAGGGTTTAGGGTTTAGGGTTTAGGGTTTAGGGTTTAGGGTTTAGGGTTTAGGGTTTAGGGTTTAGGGTTTAGGGTTTAGGGTTTAGGGTTTAGGGTTTAGGGTTTAGGGTTTAGGGTTTAGGGTTTAGGGTTTAGGGTTTAGGGTTTAGGGTTTAGGGTTTAGGGTTTAGGGTTTAGGGTTTAGGGTTTAGGGTTTAGGGTTTAGGGTTTAGGGTTTAGGGTTTAGGGTTTAGGGTTTAGGGTTTAGGGTTTAGGGTTTAGGGTTTAGGGTTTAGGGTTTAGGGTTTAGGGTTTAGGGTTTAGGGTTTAGGGTTTAGGGTTTAGGGTTTAGGGTTTAGGGTTTAGGGTTTAGGGTTTAGGGTTTAGGGTTTAGGGTTTAGGGTTTAGGGTTTAGGGTTTAGGGTTTAGGGTTTAGGGTTTAGGGTTTAGGGTTTAGGGTTTAGGGTTTAGGGTTTAGGGTTTAGGGTTTAGGGTTTAGGGTTTAGGGTTTAGGGTTTAGGGTTTAGGGTTTAGGGTTTAGGGTTTAGGGTTTAGGGTTTAGGGTTTAGGGTTTAGGGTTTAGGGTTTAGGGTTTAGGGTTTAGGGTTTAGGGTTTAGGGTTTAGGGTTTAGGGTTTAGGGTTTAGGGTTTAGGGTTTAGGGTTTAGGGTTTAGGGTTTAGGGTTTAGGGTTTAGGGTTTAGGGTTTAGGGTTTAGGGTTTAGGGTTTAGGGTTTAGGGTTTAGGGTTTAGGGTTTAGGGTTTAGGGTTTAGGGTTTAGGGTTTAGGGTTTAGGGTTTAGGGTTTAGGGTTTAGGGTTTAGGGTTTAGGGTTTAGGGTTTAGGGTTTAGGGTTTAGGGTTTAGGGTTTAGGGTTTAGGGTTTAGGGTTTAGGGTTTAGGGTTTAGGGTTTAGGGTTTAGGGTTTAGGGTTTAGGGTTTAGGGTTTAGGGTTTAGGGTTTAGGGTTTAGGGTTTAGGGTTTAGGGTTTAGGGTTTAGGGTTTAGGGTTTAGGGTTTAGGGTTTAGGGTTTAGGGTTTAGGGTTTAGGGTTTAGGGTTTAGGGTTTAGGGTTTAGGGTTTAGGGTTTAGGGTTTAGGGTTTAGGGTTTAGGGTTTAGGGTTTAGGGTTTAGGGTTTAGGGTTTAGGGTTTAGGGTTTAGGGTTTAGGGTTTAGGGTTTAGGGTTTAGGGTTTAGGGTTTAGGGTTTAGGGTTTAGGGTTTAGGGTTTAGGGTTTAGGGTTTAGGGTTTAGGGTTTAGGGTTTAGGGTTTAGGGTTTAGGGTTTAGGGTTTAGGGTTTAGGGTTTAGGGTTTAGGGTTTAGGGTTTAGGGTTTAGGGTTTAGGGTTTAGGGTTTAGGGTTTAGGGTTTAGGGTTTAGGGTTTAGGGTTTAGGGTTTAGGGTTTAGGGTTTAGGGTTTAGGGTTTAGGGTTTAGGGTTTAGGGTTTAGGGTTTAGGGTTTAGGGTTTAGGGTTTAGGGTTTAGGGTTTAGGGTTTAGGGTTTAGGGTTTAGGGTTTAGGGTTTAGGGTTTAGGGTTTAGGGTTTAGGGTTTAGGGTTTAGGGTTTAGGGTTTAGGGTTTAGGGTTTAGGGTTTAGGGTTTAGGGTTTAGGGTTTAGGGTTTAGGGTTTAGGGTTTAGGGTTTAGGGTTTAGGGTTTAGGGTTTAGGGTTTAGGGTTTAGGGTTTAGGGTTTAGGGTTTAGGGTTTAGGGTTTAGGGTTTAGGGTTTAGGGTTTAGGGTTTAGGGTTTAGGGTTTAGGGTTTAGGGTTTAGGGTTTAGGGTTTAGGGTTTAGGGTTTAGGGTTTAGGGTTTAGGGTTTAGGGTTTAGGGTTTAGGGTTTAGGGTTTAGGGTTTAGGGTTTAGGGTTTAGGGTTTAGGGTTTAGGGTTTAGGGTTTAGGGTTTAGGGTTTAGGGTTTAGGGTTTAGGGTTTAGGGTTTAGGGTTTAGGGTTTAGGGTTTAGGGTTTAGGGTTTAGGGTTTAGGGTTTAGGGTTTAGGGTTTAGGGTTTAGGGTTTAGGGTTTAGGGTTTAGGGTTTAGGGTTTAGGGTTTAGGGTTTAGGGTTTAGGGTTTAGGGTTTAGGGTTTAGGGTTTAGGGTTTAGGGTTTAGGGTTTAGGGTTTAGGGTTTAGGGTTTAGGGTTTAGGGTTTAGGGTTTAGGGTTTAGGGTTTAGGGTTTAGGGTTTAGGGTTTAGGGTTTAGGGTTTAGGGTTTAGGGTTTAGGGTTTAGGGTTTAGGGTTTAGGGTTTAGGGTTTAGGGTTTAGGGTTTAGGGTTTAGGGTTTAGGGTTTAGGGTTTAGGGTTTAGGGTTTAGGGTTTAGGGTTTAGGGTTTAGGGTTTAGGGTTTAGGGTTTAGGGTTTAGGGTTTAGGGTTTAGGGTTTAGGGTTTAGGGTTTAGGGTTTAGGGTTTAGGGTTTAGGGTTTAGGGTTTAGGGTTTAGGGTTTAGGGTTTAGGGTTTAGGGTTTAGGGTTTAGGGTTTAGGGTTTAGGGTTTAGGGTTTAGGGTTTAGGGTTTAGGGTTTAGGGTTTAGGGTTTAGGGTTTAGGGTTTAGGGTTTAGGGTTTAGGGTTTAGGGTTTAGGGTTTAGGGTTTAGGGTTTAGGGTTTAGGGTTTAGGGTTTAGGGTTTAGGGTTTAGGGTTTAGGGTTTAGGGTTTAGGGTTTAGGGTTTAGGGTTTAGGGTTTAGGGTTTAGGGTTTAGGGTTTAGGGTTTAGGGTTTAGGGTTTAGGGTTTAGGGTTTAGGGTTTAGGGTTTAGGGTTTAGGGTTTAGGGTTTAGGGTTTAGGGTTTAGGGTTTAGGGTTTAGGGTTTAGGGTTTAGGGTTTAGGGTTTAGGGTTTAGGGTTTAGGGTTTAGGGTTTAGGGTTTAGGGTTTAGGGTTTAGGGTTTAGGGTTTAGGGTTTAGGGTTTAGGGTTTAGGGTTTAGGGTTTAGGGTTTAGGGTTTAGGGTTTAGGGTTTAGGGTTTAGGGTTTAGGGTTTAGGGTTTAGGGTTTAGGGTTTAGGGTTTAGGGTTTAGGGTTTAGGGTTTAGGGTTTAGGGTTTAGGGTTTAGGGTTTAGGGTTTAGGGTTTAGGGTTTAGGGTTTAGGGTTTAGGGTTTAGGGTTTAGGGTTTAGGGTTTAGGGTTTAGGGTTTAGGGTTTAGGGTTTAGGGTTTAGGGTTTAGGGTTTAGGGTTTAGGGTTTAGGGTTTAGGGTTTAGGGTTTAGGGTTTAGGGTTTAGGGTTTAGGGTTTAGGGTTTAGGGTTTAGGGTTTAGGGTTTAGGGTTTAGGGTTTAGGGTTTAGGGTTTAGGGTTTAGGGTTTAGGGTTTAGGGTTTAGGGTTTAGGGTTTAGGGTTTAGGGTTTAGGGTTTAGGGTTTAGGGTTTAGGGTTTAGGGTTTAGGGTTTAGGGTTTAGGGTTTAGGGTTTAGGGTTTAGGGTTTAGGGTTTAGGGTTTAGGGTTTAGGGTTTAGGGTTTAGGGTTTAGGGTTTAGGGTTTAGGGTTTAGGGTTTAGGGTTTAGGGTTTAGGGTTTAGGGTTTAGGGTTTAGGGTTTAGGGTTTAGGGTTTAGGGTTTAGGGTTTAGGGTTTAGGGTTTAGGGTTTAGGGTTTAGGGTTTAGGGTTTAGGGTTTAGGGTTTAGGGTTTAGGGTTTAGGGTTTAGGGTTTAGGGTTTAGGGTTTAGGGTTTAGGGTTTAGGGTTTAGGGTTTAGGGTTTAGGGTTTAGGGTTTAGGGTTTAGGGTTTAGGGTTTAGGGTTTAGGGTTTAGGGTTTAGGGTTTAGGGTTTAGGGTTTAGGGTTTAGGGTTTAGGGTTTAGGGTTTAGGGTTTAGGGTTTAGGGTTTAGGGTTTAGGGTTTAGGGTTTAGGGTTTAGGGTTTAGGGTTTAGGGTTTAGGGTTTAGGGTTTAGGGTTTAGGGTTTAGGGTTTAGGGTTTAGGGTTTAGGGTTTAGGGTTTAGGGTTTAGGGTTTAGGGTTTAGGGTTTAGGGTTTAGGGTTTAGGGTTTAGGGT
>JAQPPZ010001090.1:0-15259 GCA_028583015.1 Wollemia nobilis
ATAGTAATCCTCCTTATCTGTTCACTTAATGGCAAAAAAACCTTGAGATAGGGTCGCTAGCTCCATATGACCGGAAGTCCTCCATTTTCTTGTTGCCCACTTTTCTGGGAGTAGTTTCCATGTCAAGACGATCGCCACTGAATTTGCCTATGAGGGCATTTCTCAAACTCCATGAAGCTTGAAAGAACTTCCATCGGATGTCTAGCTCATCCTTAACCAAAACAACTCTTTGGTAAAAACTAGTTTAGGGTTTCTGAGGGCCCGTTCCCCGGGCATAAGAATTTTGAGACCCACCACCCCTTTGTCCGGTGGGTCCTTACCCTGACCAACACCCTCAATGGTCGGGCGGTTCTTCTTCAATGGGTCCGGACGCTGCACCTCCGGATCCCTAGTGCCCTTCGATTGCTCCATTGCACCCAAGACACGAACTGTAGTTGTTCTGAGATCCCCATAGACGACTTCCCGTTCATCGATCTCTCCTCCCTCCTTTGACTTGGAGACTGCTGCTCCACTCTCTAATACGTTGCTAGTCGATGGTTCCACCCTTCTCCTACTCACCCGTTAAAACCTACTCTCGCTACTCCGTGCTCTTTAGGTATCACCCTCACAAACTTCCCTTAAATAATCAATTTTGTTTAAGTATTTAAATTGATTTATTTTAAGAGATATATCTTTAATTTTTTCCATTATTAATTAAAATGATTTATTAAAAACTTTTCTTAAACTATTGCAAATTAAAAAAAATTAACAGAAATTTTTTTTTTTGCAACTTTAATATTTAAAAGTGCTAATGTTTTCTCAAAAAATGGAGATATAAGACAAAGCGAAAGCACATTTTTTTTGTTGCAAATTAGAAAACTCTTCTCAACCTTGTTAGTTTTGCAAAATCCAAGAGGGACAACATCATAGACATTTGATTCTTTCTTGCACAAATAGCAAACAAGGAGACTGGATTTTTGTAAAATTGGTAAAGGCAAAGTGTGCATTTGTTTTTTTTAAGGGGGATATGAGACATAAAATTGCACATTATTTTTTGCAAAAAATTGAGAATAAATTGTAACATTGGGTCCATCAAAAACTAAGTCATGTGTTGACTAGTTCTGGAAGCCTTCCAAATGCGGGTTGTGTGTCGACTTGTCTTGGAAGGAGTGCTCAAAATTGTTAATTTTGTAAAATTCAGGGAGAAGACAACATTGTACTTTTTTTGCAAAATTGAAAAACAAAGTAGGAGACATAAAAATATCATTTTTGCACAACACAAAACTCACATTTTGTTGCAAAAATTGAAAAGGCATTTTCACTTTTATCCACACCTTTATTGGCAAATTAGGTGCATTTTTTGCATCCCTAATACCTTAGATGATAAGAATTTTGTGGGGCATTCTTGTTTTGATTGTTGCATTATTTCTTTTGCAACCATAAGTCATCGAATCAAGAACACACTCAAACCCAAAAATTTCCAATTTGTGTAAATCCTTGGACCGATTTAAAGCCAAATTACTTGATATTCTCTTTCCTAAATCAAAAAACTCCTCAATTCACTCTTATTTGTTTGGCTTAATTTCCTCAAACTTTTCATCCTTCTTGAAAGGAAGTTAAGGTAGGTGCCATTAAATATTTGGTTTGAGTGACTTATATTTTGATACTTCTTAGGGTAATCAAAGAAAGAACAAGGTTTTGAAAATAAGGAACCTTAAAAGTAGCAATCCTTTGCACTAAGGGGGGATAATCCCTTTCTTCTTTCAAACATAGATTTTGATAAGAGGGAAGTGAAACTTGCAAAGGCAACTGAAAATCCCAAGTCATCAACATTAAACCTTTTTTTTAGACTTCATAATAGCAATCATGTTTGAAGTACTTACAATAAAAAAGGACAAATTGGTGAACTTTTTTGATCAAATTGCCTAGAAAGCATAGTTTTGCACAAATTGTAAACATGACAACCAAGACACCATTCGAGTTGTTGGTTTCAAAACAAGAAAAACTAAAATGGCAAAAACACAAACATAGAAGCCATATTTATTTTGAAGTGTCTCATTCCGATTCTTTTCGAGTTTAAAGATAAAGTACAAGGAGTGCTAAATTGTTAAATCAGTTTTGCAGAGGGAAAACACATGTGTCCCTTGGCAAAAACACCAAATTCTTTCTCTCCTCTTTTTGTTCTTCAATATATAAGTTTTTTTTTTTGAAGACCTTGCAATAAGGGGTGCTTGTACCTCTTTAGGCTTCATAAATAGAAAATTCTAGGTGTTTGATGACTGTAACAAGAGGAGTGATTTTTTGTGGTGTACAATTGTCTAGGAGGCAATATTTGTAAAAATCCTTCACAACACTCTTGAGTTGCACACTTTTGCAATTGAAGGGGATATCCATTTCTTTTTTTCACTATTTTTTGTAAATAGGGAAGACTTATAGGTGCATTTTCTAGTTTTCTCCTGACACCTTAGTCACACTTCCTTTTGAAATTAAACACACTATGTTTTGCAACGAGAAGGGGAAAACTTATAAGGTGTGCATTTTCATAACTGATCGACACCTTAGCTATCTTATCTTTTGCAAATTATATTGTAAATGAATGAACCCCATATGAAGTGATCTATTCTACTACACCTAGTGATTGCAATGGCTGGTTACCCATGCAATTTGATTGGATGATGTGATTACCATAAGGACATTTGTTGGCATGAAAACAAAGTGAGGAATGACCCACTTTTTTCTTAGAAGCAACCAGTATCTCTACTTTTGAGCAGCAGAACCATCAAATCAACATATTCTTCACTGTATTGGGACAGCTATATACTTTACCCAAATATTATTATATAGAGGGATATGTATGTATCACCCAAATAATGTAATAAGGGGGATGTTAGAGTAATATTCCATTACTTGGGATACTTACCATTTACTTCACTAGCTAAAATAATATTTACATTCATATTTTACCATTTACCATGAAGAATTCCAATTGTTGGAAATATCTTATGGTAAACTAGGTGAGCAAGTTATCTATCCCACCTAGGTTGTTAAACTATCTTTGAATATTTCATGGTATCATTGTTAGATTTTATTAGGGAGATATTATTTACTTGTAACCTATATAAAAACCTATCTGCGTTTAATTTATTTCCTAATGATTTTAGTTGGACTATTATTTTCCTAACTCTTATCTTACCTTGCATCACCAATCCAAGTGGAAGCACCTTTTCAATAGTGGGATCTTGATTTTATTGGAGTTATCGACCCACACTCTTCCACGAAGCATAAGTATATCTTGATGGTAACTGATTATTTTACCAGATGGGCAGAGGCTATCCCTAATAATAAAGTCGATCAAGCAACTGTTATATCTTTTCTTGAAGGACTCATTACTCATTTTGGCATACCAGATTTTATTATAGCTGATAATGGCACTCCCTTCATTAGGTCCAAAATCACAAAATTTTCCAATAAATGCATCATTTATTTGAACACATCATCCAACTATTATCCACAAGGGAACAGGTTGGCCAAATCCACTAATAAAAATATGTTGCAGATTTTAAAAAGGATGATGGGCAGCAACAAAAGGAGCTTACACCTATTGTTGAATCAAGTGCTTTGGGTAGATCGTATCTCAGTAAAGAAATATATCAAGACTTCCTCATATGTCTTAGTTTATGGGAAAGAGGCTTTTCATCCTACTCATATTGAGCTATCGGTACTTCAAACATTGTAGTTGTTCCAAAATGAAAATGAAGAATATGATCCTATGAGTGCAAGGTTGGCCTAGTTGATGTAGTTAGAAGAGGATAGGGAGAGGTCTTATCAAGTATTCACCGAGCACACTAGAGAAATGAGGAAGTGGTTTGGAAATAAAACAACCGAGCGTAGTTTCCAGGTGGGAGATTTGGTTTTGAAATGGAATGAGAAGAAGGCCAAGCCAGGGAATCACCACAAATTTGATGTTATATGGGAGGGCCCTTTTCAAATTTCCGTGGTGAATTTAGAAAATTCTTAACACCTTCGGGATATGGAGGGTTATGATCTCCCCATCCCTGTGAATGGTATTCATTTGAAGGTCTATATTCAATGACGACATTCCAAGTGAGTTATCACTTTGTACATATGTAAATAGTTTTTCCAGTTTGTTGATGTTTTTAATTGTTGATGCTATTTTATATAGTTATATAAAAAAAGAGTACGAAGTGCATTCGCCCCAAGAAGAGGCAAAAGGGCTTTTTGCCCTAAGAATGAGGTGACTAAGCTATATGAGGAAGTCATATTTGTTAGCAACAAGGGAAGTAAAAGAGCAATGCAAATGCAAAAGCAATATGTTTGGAAATGCGTTCACTCGGTAAACTACAATGCGGAATTTCACCTTTTGGTCAGGGTAAACTTAATTCACAAGTTGCAGATCAGGTTCAATGAAGGCAAAAAAAATTAGCATCGCACTTGCCCCGAATGGTGGACGAACGTGTTGTTCACCTCTATTTTAGGCGAACGTGCCAGGGAGGGCGACGGAGATTTATCTTTTGCATGAGTTTAAAAATTTTAAAAAGGGGAAAAAGCACGTGCCTTTTATTTTTCGAAACTCTAGCATTTATGAGCGCTTTAGAAGGAAAAATCATAAAGCCCATAAATAAATTTAAAAAGGAGAGAAAAGCCTTAGGGTATTTTTAGAAAATCTGATTTTTTTAAGTATGGGCGAAAAGCAAAAGCGAATGAGGATTTTAAAAGAAGATTTTCACCATGATATTTTCAAATAGTTCAAAGTCACCGTGATATAAGGAAAATGCAATGTGTTGCTCTGAATTTCAAAGTCAACAGGGAAAAAGATAAAATCTCTTAGTGCCCAAAGTAATTTTTCCAAAAGGAGGAAATAGTTGCAGTAGTTTCGGAAGCACGTTGCAAAACAAATTGCACCCCTTGGTTACGTGTCAGCAATCAGAGGGTAAGAGTGTAGGTAAAAGAGCATTAAATTAAAAACGTGCATTGTGTCAGATTTTTATTTCCCAAGGAGTGGTAAATATGCAATGATTGGTTGTTAAGTGGCTAATTTAGCTTCCCAAGCAAGATTTGGGTGTTAGGGTGCAGCTTTCAACAAAAATTATGCGATGAAAAGGGCACACTTTTCTAGGAGGATCTAGCTACAAATCGAAGAAAAGTCGTTGGGATGTTGGAAATGGTGCTAGGCTAGCATCTTGATACTCTTTTCTTCTTGAAAGTGCCTAAAATTAAATTGGTATTTATTACGGCAGTTGTGAGATGGGTCTATAAAAACCATGAGGTAAAAGCTTGCAGTTTTACCCTCTATTTTTAAATTTTTACTGTTGTAATTCGCGTTGTAGCCGCAGAAGATTTCAGAGTCTACTCAGAGAATTTTTCAACGAAAAGAGTAAAATGGGAATACGAAGTAAGAAGCCCAAGGATTTCATAGAAGCTATAGAGCCTAAGAAGTTGAAGACAAAGGAAGGAGGATTTAGAGCCAAAAGGGCTCGAAAAAATTATTGTGGACTTAGACCCATACAAAGATACTATGGTAGAAATTGGAGACTGCCTTATCACGCACAAAGGAATAGAAAGGTTAAGGTAAAAAGTAGAAGCTGAAGTGAGCCAAGGAGTGACATTAAATAGCTGGCTGACAACACCGTATCGTTCACAGCTATCCTGGTACTTGTGTTCACTTGTTCATCCATACCCTGAGCTAGTGCAACTCATTGCCTAGTTCTATGACCCATTTACTAGGGCTGTCAAAAATGCCAGGAGGGAAATCTTGTTTACCATCACCTCGGATGAAATTCAGGAAGCTTTTTCTTATGGATTGAAGCCCCCCTCTTACGTAGTTAATGAAAAACTACATACTAATGAGCAAGAGCATAAATATATCTCCACGGTGACAATGCACCAATTTATGGAGACAACTTAATAAAGAGCCACGGATGGGGCAACTTCCTAATTTGCTGAAGCTGCTCTTAGAATTCAAAAGCTAATATGTATACTCCATGTTGGCGTAGGTTTTTGGGTTGCCTTCAGACGAAACTATGCATAAATGGCAAGAATCCATGGCACCGTGTATTTGTAAAGTTGAATTTTATTCTCCCTCAGCCATGAGGCAAGGCGACAATCCTATTTTCTTTGATTGGGCCAATTACATCTCCTGAAGGATGAATTTTCAATTGGAAAATATGTAAACTAGGGAGTCAAGGTCCTTTCTACATACATTATTTTTGGTATAGTTTTTCTTCTTCCAGTTATAACAACTTTTCTCTTTCATTGTAGTATCATAGGTGGGTGAGAAAAATGAACCATTTCCAGTTTATATGTGGACTCACATTTTGTCAAAGAGGGAGTCATTGTATAGCTTTAATAGCTAGTTTTTGGGGCTGACAATAGAATTGCTTTGCGGTACCTGTGAGAGAGTATCGCAAAATTTGAGTGATGTAGTCATTGGAAGAGCGACATTTTTTTGCTTACCCAAGGCATGGTGCGAATTTTTGGTTTCACGGGTAAGTCATTTTTGTTGCCATATTTTTCCACAAAGCATGTGTTCGCCATGGAGGTTGTGCGCCAGACTGATTATGTGAATGATATATATGGAGTTGTGTGTGGGAAGAAGACCACATGCAACATGCCATTCAAATTTGATAGCATAGAAGTGAGCCAAGTTGGGCAGAATCGGCTCTTGACGGTGGCACTGCAATATTTAGGTTTGATCAAACTGTTGTAACACTGGAAATATGATCCTCTGGGTAAATTTTTTGCTATTGTGAAGGCTAAGTCATTTCATTGTTGTCCTCAACTAGATATCCAGAAGAAGAGAAACAATTTTGATGGGCCGAACATGAACTAGCATATTGAAAATATGACGATCCTCCCACCATGGCATGATTATTATAAGCAGGAGGTAGAATATAATTCAACCAAAAATAAGATCCAAATCCCTCCACCAGGTTTATTTAGCTTTACCAAGGAAATCGAACCCGATTGGACTGAAGAAAATAATGAATTGGTGGATTATACAAATTCACTACAGGAAGTCGAGTACTCCTTACGGGTTGAAATTGGACGAGTAGTTTTTAGATACTTATGACGATTTTGCAGACTCGTATCAACCCATCACCTTCACCAGTATTTTTCCACAAAGCTTCCAACACTCTGACAATGGTGAAGGCAAAACCAAGCAAGAACATCCAAAAGTTGAAGATGAGACTCTGGAAGAAGAGGAACAACAATATGTGTTTAAAAGGAGATCTCAACGAACAAAGTGATAAGTAGAGGAGACGCTCATGCTCGAAAAGCAAAATTTACCAAAGGTACATCCATTTCCAAAGGCAATGAAAAGGCCTAGGACCAGTGCAGTTATGACTTCTACCATTGAGGCCTCGATAGTTTCCATTGCTACAGTTTCTACAGCACTAGTTTTAACTATTCCCATGGTTACTAATGTGTCGGTGGTAGTTGTAAATCCTTCACCCATGGAAGAGCTCCCGACCAAAGTTACAAAAGTATTTTTGATGGCTCAATCATTGACAAAAGATCATTAGTCAAATATTTCTCATGTTGAAGTTATGGATGGAGAGGAGAATCTGGATGTTGGAGAAAGAGCGAAGGTACAGTAGGAAGAGGTAGTTTTGCAGCCACCTCTATCACCGCATCCCACGATGCTCACACCCGAAGGTACATATTTTCTCCCCCTTCTTCTTCTTCAAAGCAAGCAGTGATTTTTGTTCACTTTCATCTATTTCAATTCCATCGTCATCGGTATCCATTTCTCCACCCTTCGATATACCCTCCACGTTAATTTTTCTTTCATCTTCTTCCACCCTCAAAGTCATTGCTTCTCCTTCCTCTATTCTCATTCCTTCATATTCCATTTCTTTCATTTCATATGTGTTAGGACCGAATCCCTTTTTGTGCCCTTCCCCTTTCGTTCCCGCCTCCACTACCATTGAGGTCGTAAGTATGCAAGATCCTCCCAGAGTAAGCATAACTATAATCAAACCCATTTTGCCCACCAAGTCTGCTATTTCCATTCCATCCATCGTTTCCATTCCACCCTTTTGACTATATCATCTACTTATGTTGGGCCCATTCACTCAGAAATTTTGGTTCCATTCACCCCATTTTTTGAGTTACAGATAGTTCTTGATGTGCAGGTGGCCCACAAGCAGCTCAATATAGAGAAGATTAACCGATCACACTTGAGCTCTTCGTAGTGGTTGAAGAGTATACAGCGCAAAGAGGCCTTGGCTCCAGCTCGGTTGATTAAGAAAGTTACTTTTGATCTTGTCATGAAGGAGGCTCATATTACTACGATTACGCCATTGGTTTAGAAGCCCCAAGGAGAGTTATTGTCAGGTGATCTTATTTTTGAAACTATAACAGAAGACCTCACACAGATTTATCCTATGGAAAATATGGGTAATATTCAACAATATATGAGCTCAATACACCTACATGGCAAGAATTTTAAAGAAAAATATTTTGAAAATGAGAACAAAATAATTGAGCTCGAAAATGCCTTGGCTAAAAGCAGAGCCCAAGAGGAGAAGATGACCACCGAAAATGAATACTTGCGTCATCAGTTCAAAGTGCACTTGAAGGAGCGCGATATCGCCAGGATTGAAATGCATAAACTCTAGTAGCAACTCGAAGATATAAAGAAGTAGTTATCTGATAAAGTAGCACAGGCCACTGGATTTTAACTAGATAGCGTCAAACGAACCCACCTTCACTCTACACAGAACTACAAAAAGTTAGCCGCACAAGTTGTTAAGGTGTTGCACTATTTGTGGAAGGCATGAATACAATTACAGCTAGGGTAGCAATTAATTGATACCACATAGGAGATGATATCGCCCTATATGGAGATGGTCATGAAGATACATGCCTTGACTAATACCAATTTGTACATTCACCCCCTCAGTGAGATGGACCACGCCTGGTCTAAGGTGAAAATAACATTGCGCAGTTACTTCCAATGAATGGACCTGGTAAGGGAAGGGCAGGCCATCCTCAAAACTGTCGAACATGAGCATACTATTTCTATGTCTCATTTTGAGACCATTGATGAGTTGGGATTTTCGACCTTCATAGATGATTGGGATGAACCCTTGCCGATTGAATAGCTGGAAGTGCTTTGAAATTTTTTTGTTGAAGATACCTCCAAAATTGATGCCTAGGAAGAGCCTCTCATAGAAGTGCAGGTGTTGCCCCTCATGAAAAAGTATACGTGCTTAGAACTATCATTGTACGAGTTGGCTCAACGAGCGAAGTGCCTTAGTTTGACAAATGTTTAGAATCTTCACTTTATTTATGAGTCCCTTAGTGTCCCCTGCCTATTCACTACTCATGCTTGGGAGGAAGCAGTTCATGCCTACGAGGTCATTTTTGAAACCATTAAAGAGTAGAAGGAGCAGACAACAACGAAGTGCACAGTGGCAGAGAAGGTAGTAAAAGAAGATGAGCAGGTCGAAGTGCTCAAAGTAATGGTGGAAGCAAAGCAGAAGGAGTGCACTAAGGAAGAGACACGTAAGAAAGCATCTGTAGCATTAGCAAAGGTACCAACTAAGGTAACTGGGAAGAAGAAATTCGTAGCCCAATGAATAAAGGCTTGGGATTTTTTACATCCATGTGATTTGGATACCCCATGAGTCACCAAAAATATTGGCAATTTTGGCACCTTGCCACATTGGGAATTTTGTTGGAGTATTTTGGATGCAATATTTTGATGAAGTTTTTTATTGTATATGGCGGCTTTTATTTCAGGAATAATTTCATATGTTCCTTATATGTTTACACATGTGTTCTTTTTGCATTGGTGTTATAAGAGTTTTCTAAACTTCATTCAAAATTTAATTTTGCCTCGCTAATGAATGTACCAAAAATGAAGGCATCAAATGATTGAGTTGAAAATATAAGAAGTCTAAAAATTTTGAAGGCGACGGTGCATTCACCCCAAAGACAGGGCGAACGCCCTATTCGCCCCATGATGGGGCAAACGAATCATCAAAGGTTCAAATAAAATGCACATAAAACATATTCGTGTTCACCCCAATGGAGGGACGAACGTCCCGTTCGCCCCTCCTTTGATCGAACATGTTCCAACACTCAAATGTGATTGCATCTTCTCGAAAGCAAAGTGACATTGCGTTCACCCCAGTTGAGGGGCAAACATCCCATTCGTCCCTCCTTTAGGTGAATGTACTTTGAAGAGAATATTGTCGTGTTCCCCCTACTAGAAGGGAAAATGTCCCATTTGCCCCTCCCATGGGTAAACTCATTTTAAAAGAAGGATCATGTACGCATAAGGAAATATCGGGCGAAGCAGATTTTTTGTCAAAAGGCGAATGCAGTTTTGAGGTAAAAAATATCATGATCAAAATCTCCAAGGATGCCAGATTTATGAGCATTAAATAATGGTGGTGAGAGTAACTCAAATCATGGATCCCGAGTAGAGAGGAAGCTCTATGAGAAGAACGGGAGAATTTTCATGATTTCCAAGGCATTGAGATGCTCCCAAGGTATTCAATATTTTCCAAATTATCTGTGCACCGACGATCGAGTTGTTGGTTTCCTGGAAATTGTTCTCTGAAAGATGGATCATTGTCCCAGAGGAATAGATTTTCAATGATTTTGAAGAATTTCATCATTCTTGTTTCTTATCTGTGATCATTTTTTTCTCTTGTGTCTTTAATGAAAGAGGTGAAATCCTCTATAAATACTAATCAAATTTCCATTGTAAAAGAGGTTAGACATTTTACGAGAATACTCTCCAAGTTCTCTGCATCAATACAAGGCATCGAGATTCTAAATTTGTAAATGGTCTTGTGTACAATTTCCTTCTATACTGTGCGCTTATATTTTACATTCATGTTTCTTGTTTGCTGTTAGATTTAAATTATGCACTTGGATTTAAATATTGCTATTAAGAGAGTGAATGTTGGAGTGTTATTCTAAAGGTTATTACCGCAAGTTTATAAGTAAATTCTGTTGTTTCTTACTCTGTTAAATGCTATTGCATGCTTGCATGAATTTCTTGTTGCTAGTCTACCCCAAATCCTGCACTTCAACCTGTGGCCATATTTCCCATTTCTTTTTCGCATTTTCCAATTTCTTTCCTGCATCCCTAGTCTTCAACCAGTGTAGGATTTAGTTTGGAAACCAGCCCTCTCTGGATATTGGCACGGAGGATATTTCTTTCCTTCAACATTTCAATGTTGGTCATATCTAGGGTGCACAAACATAGTGTTTTTTGATTAGGCAGATATTTGACCAACAATACCTATGATTTTCTGTAATATCCAAATTATCTTTTAGATGTTAGACCAATTGTGCATGCTCCATGAGAGTGGAATCCACTACTTGAACCTTATAACTACTTTGAATGTATGATAAAAGTGATAGTGGAGGGTGTCTATAAACTACTTCATATGGTATCATCTTGGTGGAGTGATAGGAACTATTATACCACCACTTAGCCAAAGGAATCCATTTGATCCAATGAGTCGGTTGCTTAGATGCAAAGCAATGGAGATAAGTTTCCAAGAGCTTGTTGATAATTTTAGTTTGATAATCAATTTGGGTATGGTATTCTAATCTCATATTGAGTTGTGCATCATGCAACTTGAATAGTTCCTACTAGAAACAACTAGTGAATGTGTGGTCACAATTGGATACAATGAACTGGGGCTTGCCATGAAGGTAAAAAAATAGAATCAAGAAATATTTGGGCAATAATTGAGGCCTTGTAAGAGTGGGCTAGAGGGAAAAAATAAGCATACTTAGAGATATGATACACCATGAGTATAATGATTGTTTTACCTCCAAAATTTAGGAGCTCTTCAATAAAATCCATATAAATATCTATCCAAATAGTTTCTAGAATAGGAAGAGGTTAGAGTGTGCCCAACATGTAAATAGTTTAACCCTTATCACATTGACAAGTCTCATATTTTTTAAATAAATGTCTTAATATACTCTTTCATCCTTTCTCAAAATAATGTGTTTTTAGCCCTTTCCTATGTCTTTAAGAAGCCTAAATATCCTATGGTTGGAGAAGCATTCATTTCATGTAGTATAGATGCATAGTGGAAAATTTTTAGGGATAACAAGGTGATCCTAGTATCATAGATGTTTTCCATTGTCTTGATATCATTTTTCATCCTTTCCCAAAAAAATATGTGTTTAGCCCATCCATGTGTCTTTAAGAATATTGAATATCCTATATTCGGATAAGCATGCATTTCCTATAGTATAGACTCAAAGTGGCAAGTTTTTAGAGATAACAAGGTGACCCTAGTATCATAAATATTGTCCATCCCATGTATATATTAGGTGAGAGTAAAGATCAATTTGAAGTTGCTAGATTAATGATTGCAAGGTGGAATATTTTGTCACTTCTCCTTAAAGCTAGTGGATCAATTAAGGAAGAGGAGTAAACATGGTACATAGCATACCCTGATCCTCATATTGGCAGGATAGTGCATTAACAACTACATTTTTCTTTCCCTTATAAATAATTTTTTAGTCATACCCCAATAGTTTAGTATACCATTTTTGTTGTTTTTGCATAGATACACACTTCTCAATAAAGTATTTAAGGCTATGGCAGTATGTGTAGAGGGTGAAAACTACCTTACCACATACAATTCTCTGTTGGATCTGTTGGGAGCCGAGGTGATTATGGGTGTATGCTATAAATATACACTCAATGGGCAAAGGGGAAGGGTTCACAAAGAATGGTTTTAGGACTCACTCCAAGTCCAAGGTGGAATGTGTTTGAATGTGTCAATTAAACATGCACCTATGTTTGGCCTTTCTAAAACTAAACTATGAAAAGGAAAAGAATGATGCAAGACACACAAGATGCAAGAAGACGAGCTAACTCTAGAATGATTTTTTACTTGAATGATCACCAACCTTAAGACTGTAAATCAAAGCCTTTGAGCAATGGTCAAAGAGAAATGGACAAACAAGGTTAAAAATCCTAGTTGCACACTATATGCTTTTAATATTTCAAATGCCTAGAAACTTGATCAAATTCTTTTCTTTACTTGTGATCTAGGTTTTGAACATAAATGAATAGAAATCAAACACCAAATAATATAAAGATTTATTATGGTATTTATCTGATCCAATGGTTGTTCCAAGCTTTATATTTCATCCAACAATGTCCCATAACTTCAATTTTGCAAAGTGATTTCATAGAAACCTCAAAAAATATGACCAGCATTAGGAGGTCTGCTTAAGACGCTATATAACTATACTTGGAGGTGCAACAGTCAAGCCCCTAGGTCCTTTTAGCTGACCTTTAGAATACAAAAGTGAAAGTTGACATTTTTGGAAAATGAAAAAAAACATATAAATAGAATAGTACGATGAATAGAGTGAAAATTATGCTTTTATGCTCTAAACACAAAATTAAATGTAGATATAGGGTTTGGAGGTGAAATTTTGCCCCCAAGCTTAACACAAATGAAATTGCACCTTGTACAGGGTAGCCACAATTTTGTTGTTGATGAGATCGCACCCTATACACGACGATCATGATTTTTTTGTTGATGAAATAACACCTTGTAATTACGAAGAGTGATTTCATGATAGAATGTAAAAGTAGTATATTAATGTAGATGAATCAATAAAATATGCGAAACCAACAATGTATAAATGTGAATGAGTGAAAACAGCCTGGTGGTAGTGAAAAAGCAGACAAAAGGATGAAAAAATCCAAGATAGTAGACTCCTCCTTAGGGTTCCAATACTTATCCACCAAGGGAAAAAACACCCAATCAATGCAGTAGAAGAGAACTCCACTAAGGTTAAACAACTTCAACAAATCACTTGACACTTTTGCAATTGGACACTTCTTGCTTTTATGACTCTTTTAGAACTTCTCTTAAAATGTGTTCTTCTTGGCTTACTTCTTGGTGGTTCTGGTGGAAAATAAAGCTTCAAACCCTTTATTTATAAGGGATTTGAAATAATTATGGGTGAGAAAACCTAAGGGGAATCGACATCAAAGAGGTCAATTTGAAAAAAAGGATTTTCTAAGAGAAAACTGTATCGCCCAAATTTTTCGCACCCTTACCTTCAGGCTAAAGGATCCGTACCCAAAAGGGGGGTGAGAAAAGGATGGAACAATACCTCAGACAGAGAGGCCCTTTTGAGAGGTTGTGCCTCTGAGGGGCATAAAGGTGAATTTTGATGGATGGTGGGGTTCACGTGAAAAACTTTAGTGGTAGTTTCCACTAGGTTGAGAATGGGTTTGATTTGTTTGTTTTAGTTCAATCATTTAGCTTCTAGATTGGCCAAAATGAAGCTAAGCTATTCTATATGAAGATTCTGATTTATATGAATATAACGAGACATAAATGAATCCTAATCTGATTGAATCTAAAGAATATATAAAATGGAGAAGAGTACAATTGGAGTTTTGATGTCCGGTGAAGATTATGAAGCTTGTAGGAGTCCGGATCATCCCTAATATGCGGATCGTTTATAATGTGTACAAATAATCCCAAATCACTGGAGATCATCCGAGATCATCCAAGATCTTTCTCGACTCGATGAATTCGCTTTTAATTTGTTGAAACCTACAATCAAGAAAACAGACACCAAAAACCAAAAATACAATTGCAAGAATGATGCAAAATGATAGGAATAAGAGTATAGATGTTTGAATGATAAATCCAAATATCAAATTAAATAAGATGCACTATTTTGAAAACTTATTTTGAATTTTATCATGCAATTATGCTAAATGAGGTGAACTCCAAGATGCAAAACAGTAAGTAAATTAATCTAATGCACCAATAAATAAGGAAAATGAGATAGAGAATGCAAACTCGGGCCTGATTGCCCCCAAGCTGAATTGTAGACAAGATCATTTGTAATCGTACAAGATCATTTCCGATCTTGATAGGATCATCTAAAATTGTAGTTGAATCGCCTGCAACGATCCGAGCTACCTTCGACTGAAACACAGTGAAATCCTGCAACAAAACTTGAAAACACAATTGCAAATTATGGGAGATCACATCTAAAACTAAAATTATGGAAATAATCAGCGGTAGGGAGTCAGGGGATAAACCGGGAAAATTCTAATTTATAGTAGGATTGGGGAGGTTAGGAGGCTTGGGATCATCCCACCTAGGAGATCCCCAACGTGGGAATCTATAATCGCTTTAGAACACGCTTACGCCCAAGGTGGAGAGGTCGTTGGGAAGAAGCTCACTGTAAAAATTTGGCTTTGGGACGAAATCGTTTGGCCGTTCGTTCC